>DWHP01007171.1:0-11073 GCA_018247895.1 Parnassius honrathi
ATATATATATATATATATATATATATATTGGTATTGGGTCTAAGATCCGTCAATTAAGACGGGGCCGTTACGGTTGTGTTTCATTCAATACTTACGGTTTATCAAACGTCTACTGCTAAACTTAGGCATCCCTGATAAATGCTATATAAGGGGATATTTTCCATAGTTGCCGAGCTTTTTAGGTGTTCAAGCAATTTAAAAAAAACCCGTTGTTATTAGAAGACGCTACATACAGCTCATCTTCTGTTTTATATTTCCTTTGTCGCCTCTTACGACACCCACGGGATGTTATATGGTAAAGTCCAGTCGTGAAGCAGGAAGAATTTCGTACAATGACCTCTTTGCCTACTGACAGTGGTCAGAAACATTTTTGTGTTAAGTGTGGTTTATATGAAATATTTTATGGATAAAAAAATAAATTTACTATTCTATTAAATAAATTATTGGTATCTAATTTTTTTCAACTTAGTATAAAAACAATTACAAAATCTAGCTGAAATTGCTAATTTGGCAGAAATAAAAAAAAATTTAATTTAAAAGTCAGCATCTGATTTCTCTATATCGAAGTTACTGCTGTCACATTTACTATAATAAATGTCAATATAATGTAAAAGAATCAATAGTTTTGTCTACATGAAACAAACAACAACAAACTAAGAATAGATGACTGTGTCCGAAAACTGAGTGATCACTAACGCATTCCAAGATGGAATGTCATTTGTTCGTTATTTAATAATTATTAACAATGTCAAGCAAGCCAAGGATTTTTGGTTGTGCCTCAATACCAACAAAAACCACATGCAAATAAGAGCAAAACTTACAGTCTCAGGTAAAAGGTTTACTATCCCTGAGGAAGGCGGTCATTGCATCTCTGCGAGCAAGACACTTTTATTTACGCGGGAGTGACAGAGACAGGTAATAAAAGGTTAACGTACGAAATTCTTCCTTCTTCGCGTCCGGACTATAGTAAGTATAGTAAATGATTTTAAATATTATAACATATTTTGGTTTAATCTTTTATTATTTGTTATTGTAATATTTCAAAATTTCGTCGTTCATAGTATAATAAAACATGGTAATTAATATTCATGGTTATAGGACACGTATGTTAGCATTGATAAATTTCTTTTCGGTTTATTGACGCAGGTCCATTATATTTTCGTAGGCACTTTTCGCTTATCTCTCTTTCACACGGCTGTATTCGAGGGAATCCATTAGAAGTCTTTGTTTGGTTTCATTCTGACTTTTTCGAAAATGCGTTGAATAAAAGCTTGCTAAGTACATACTTACGATAAGGCTGTGAAAAAAAATAGATTTCTCTTCCACATGAAAGTAGGTACTATTTATCAAAGTCAAAGTCAATTTTCTTATTCAGTTTAGACATGTTAAAAGCTCTTATAAAAGTAAAAATATACACCGGTTCGCGAAAACAAGACATAACAGAATAATAGGAAAAAATCTATTAGGTACTTTTATAAATCCCATGTTACAATTACATTTATAATTTAATATAACTCAGTCGCTAAGTGCCAAATGTATATTAATATTTTTAAAACGCAAATTTAACTATAAATCAGTAGTTAGGGGTAGGTAAGTTAAAAGTGTTCTTTGATAGAGGAAGAGGTGACAAACTTGACAAACGATCACACAGTTCACCTGATGGAAAGTGGATGCTGTAGCCCATAGACATCAACATTTATCCTTGATTAAGAATCAAAATGCGGATGCGTTGTCACCCCTGAGGACTAAAATGGAATACCTCGTTTTCAGTAAAAAGGGACCCCACTTCTCACTCACCATACGAAATACAGCAGCATTTATCTTACACCAGTCTGAGCTGACCCATTCGTGCCACAACCATATAGCTGCAGCATAGCCCTACCACGTGGTATATCTTGTAGTCAGTGTAGTTAGGTTAGTAAAGTAAGAGCCTATATATGTTCCATTGCTGGGTACAGGCCTCCTCTTTTTTCTTAAAGGTTTATCAGGGCAAGGAAATGTTTACTTTCTACCAAGAGATGTTGACTGACTAATTAATTTTTTTTTAATTTCTCAGACAGGCAGGTTTTCTCATGATGTATTCCTTTACTGCTGAGTACGTGAAAATTACCAACAATTGCTATTTTTACACATCATTGTCATAAATTTTATTATTTAATTAAGCTTTTAATTCTGAAATATATCTTATTCGAACTATTCCTATCATAATATTTTAATATTAATGAAAGTTGACAATAGGCATTTACTTAATTCATGTTATTGGATTTGTCTATATATAACAACCGTCTGATGACGATATCAATGCCCGTAATATCCCACTGCTGGAAATGGCCTCTGTCGTAGTAAGGTGGATGTGCTTTAATGGTCGCATTTGGGAGACAGAATGACAATCGCAATACCAGAAGTATCGCACGTTTGATGCTGCTCTCGTCATCGGTTAGGGTATTTATGTGAAGCGCAAAGAGATGATTATACCGCCATCTATCGGAAGATATATGTTCTTTCTCATACATTCTAGAATCACCTCTTACAAACCCATGCTATGTATTGTATCCACCCGGAAATTGTCAAAATTCTAATAAAATCAATTAATCATTTGCTTTAAATATTTTTATTAAAAATAATACTAGCAGTGTCAATATTTTTTTATAGGATAGGGGGACAAACGAGCACACAGTCCACCTGTTGGTAAGTGGATGCTGTGGCCCATAGGCATCTATATTTATCCTCGATTAAGAATCAAAATGCAGATGTGTTGTCAACTCTGAGGACTAAGATGTAATGCCTCGTTTTCAGTAAAAAAGGATCTCCGGCTATCTACACTCACCATACGAAACACAGCAGTATTAAGCTAAAGTATTCTGTGAGAGTGTGGTTCTTCCCCGGTCAAGCTGAATCATTCGTGCTACAACCATAATATAGCTGCAGCATGACCCTACGACTTAAAAAATTAAAACTCTTGTCATACTCACGTTAAACATGATATCTAAAAAGTCTTGTGCTGGGAATGATTTTTGGTCGATTTGAACTCACAACTTTTTAAGCTCGCATTCCATATCATTAACCATTAGACTACTTTTGTTTTCCTTGGCTTTAGATTGTAAACAGATATATAAAATAAAATCATTTTGTACAAATGTACAAACATAAACAAAGTTGGTTTTTAGTATGCTGGCATTACAAACATTAACTATGATGTAATCTACGAGGGAGGTGGACTTTTATAGGCTATAATGGATAGATGATGATGCAAAAATAGAACTTTTAGCTAATAAATTTAACGTTAATTTAACAAAAGTATAAACATAAAATCAATTAGAAATACTCTTTTTTTTCTTAAATTCTTCAATTTTAAAATGGATTTTATAATAAATGTAATTTACTTTCATTTTCAATACATAACTAAAGGTTCAAAAATTCTTATAATAAATGACACTTATGACTTACAAATTGTTCCTTCCTAAATTTAACCATTTTAAGAGCAACCTAAGACTTTTCTTTATTTCAAAAAGGTGAAAGAACTACCAGTTTGTACTTTGGCTTTGAATGTAAAGGCCTTTTGCCTATTGACGTCTGAAGTTAAAAAAAATCCTGTTTTTGACTCGTTAAAGGAATGTGCGTTCATTAATGTAGTCCACGGGAATTTTTGGAGCAAAACCGCTCTGTGGCGTAATGGCTTGACAATGAGTTACGGCGCTAGGAGCTGCGGGTTTAAATCTCGCACGGAACAAGTATTTGTATGACCTACAAGTAGTTGTTCTGGATCTGGATGTTTCTCCTTGTGCAATTTATGTACGTAAACTACCTCCACGAAACAGGAGAAAATCCTAGTGTGGATATCCGTTTTAAATTAACACATACTATGGAAGGATTGTGGTTTGTCTACGTATTGTTCCTCCACCTCTGAGTCGGCATAATGTGTTAATACTGCGGCAAAATATAAAACTAGGCAAAGTTAAGAAAGTTACAGCTTATAGACGTATTTGTGTACAAAGACCTCTTCGTACTTTTGACAGAGTTGTGGGGACATTAGTTCGTCCCGTTACTCCACTGTAAGATGGTTGTCTTTAAATATTCTCGAAATATTTGTAGTTATGCAGAATTCCTCACGACGTTTTCCTTTACCGCCAATCAATCGATAAACAACCACAGACTCACAGCCCTTAAAATTGCAATTAATTAATATTTAGAGAACTCGTAGGTAGTTCGCGTACTGTGATATTTACGGGAGAACGGTTAACTCTAAGCTGTTATGGTACGGCAAGCTCTTTTAGGTACTTGCTCTTATATACTATCATCCAATATTACCTAATGTATAATAACTGGTTTCTCTTTAGTATTATATATTATACGAGCGCTAATATTAATGCTGATGCCAATTGTAATTACTTCACCCACCCTTATTGAATATTTGGATAGCGTTGTAGGGTTGCCCACTGTTATTTGTAGGAATGTATTATTTTACAAAAAGAAGAGAGAGAACTTGAATTCCACCAAGTCTCCATAAATTGACAATATATTCTAATATATAAAAATTTATGTTTGTTTGTTCCTATTTTATGCACTACCATACCGTTTATCAGATTGCGGTAAAACTTTGACAACTTATTGCTTGCACTTACGCGAAGGCTATAGACATAATACATATTAACTTACAGCAGGTGGCGCACGTATCGTACTGAAAAGTTTATTTAAAAGTCATATTTCAATGACTGTATTATTATTCCTAAAGCAATATAACTTTTTCATATTTGAGACGATATTTCCACAATTATTTCTTCTGCGACAATAACGCGCCGGGTACTAACAGCTAGTTTGTGAAAAATGAGAAAAATGTTACAGACAAGCAATTGACTCTTCTATCGAAATGGGGATTTGATGGAGCTTCCAGTCAGAGCCGATATAAGTAGAATATGGACGGGGACCAAGATGATTCCAGTATCTTTCCAACCTCCTTGGTGCCTCTTAAACTGACTGTTGATGACACGGACGGAGATATTACTCTTTGGTCGAATCCAGAACCCAATCCAACTTCATATTGTCGTCCAATGCAGTTCAGTTTTGTGAAGGAAAGTGAAGTACTCTTGATCGATCAAAGCTATTTTATATATAAAAATTACGTATCAGATTGCTTGTCCGCGATGCACTCCGAAACCACTTCGCCGGTATTTTAACAAAATTTTGTAAATGTATATTGCTTGCTAAAACTTGAGACATAGGATAGTTTTCATCCCGATAAATGATCCTCAATATTTTTATTGCTAATTTAAAGATTTTTTAAAGGACAATGGGAAAACATCCATTGAGTGTATATTTATTGAACCTCGCATTCAAGTTTCAATCTCAAGAAGTCCGACCTTTACCTTTTCTGCTACTTACAACTGCTGTCATCCGGTCTGAAGGGTAAAAAGAGTTAAATAACAAGCTGTTTGGGAAACCATCTTAATCCTCAGAGGTCACAACTCATCCATGGTATGTTCTTGGGTTGAAGTAGCCATTTATCATCAGGCAGGTTGTAACTTAGTTTATCACTTCATTTTAATGAGGGCATTCTTGACTTTTTCTGCCACGGCGTACGGCGCCACTTAAAAATGAAGTGTAATATTTGACAGATTACATAGCGGGGAAGTTCATTTGTCGGAAAAATGTAAAGGTTAATGTTCCTTTCTGTGCTATTAGTTGTATTTTATATGAATTAGATTAAAAATAAACAAACTAAAGCACATATATTTATAAAAGTACAAAACTATAAAAAAAGTTGAAAATGTGCAAAAAATTAAAGAGCATTTCACTAAGGCACGTTTTGTGTAATATCATGTTGATTACTCTAAAGACTGATAAAATTTTATTTACTACTAACTTCTCAATTAAATAACATTATAAAACAAAAAACTTCACCTCAGTGTTAACTAGCGACATCTGGTGAACGGAAATTTATTAGCTATACTGGTTGCGCGGAAAAACGAGTACTCTCGCATTTTGTTTAGTTGGTTAGTAGCTGGCCGGTACCTCCCTCCATCCCATCCGCATTCCTCCCGCACGCACTGAAAGGAGGGGAAGCTAGAATGTGGCGTCATCTGGCGGTCAGTAAGAAACGCGCCCCACCCAGATGGAAAGTGGCCGTCAAATATAAGGACGTCCGCTTCCGCCGCTCACTCTCTTGCAATACATTTACAACATAAAGGTTATTGTCCTCGAGACCGCTGAAGCAGTAAGAAGCCCACCCCGGTAAGCGCTTTCCTTTTAATTCGTCTTGGGCTGTTCTTTTGTTTTCTCTTTACTGTGTCCTTTTTTCCTGACAGCTCAAATTTAATTCCTGTGTAAAGGCACCGGCTAGATATAATAGATTAGGTAATAGCAAGTGTATTTCCCCAAGCCTGCCACGTGCCACATCGGCCATCTTGATTTGGTTATATGGGAATCACGCATATACGGTCCACATATAATAAAACTCGCATAATTGATTTTGCCTGACCCGGGGATCGAGCCCGAGACCTTGTAGCTCCACTACTTCTGGTCCTTCGAGCCGGATTTGGAACCGGAGTCCAATGCACTCTAGTTTGTTAGTAACTAGGTTCCTAGATAGATTTAATTTCGCTTAGCACTGCCGGGGACGGTACGCCGTACTGTTGAATTTAAACTTGCAAATAGTTGAAATTTCTTCGTAGCTACACACGCATATACTATAGGTAAATAGATGCTTATTTATTTAATTTGACCCGCCGTAGTTTTCTGTTTAACTATTTTTTTTTAATTCTTAATATTAAGACGAATTTTATATGTAGTGCATTCTTGCATAAGTGCTTGTTTGATTTGGTTTGTGTACGCTACAAATAACGCATTCTAAATTCTTTCAAAGTCGTATAATATAGATTGCATATATATATATTAACTCGTTTACTTTGTTATCATAGGAGAATTTTACACCCCCCACATCACACGTAATAATTTATTACATCTCGTTGCAGACTGCCCACTCAGAAAATTTAATCGAGACAAAGCGATTGATTTAATGTCGTTTAGTGGAATAGTGATGCGTCAAAAGTAAACATTGACTAATTTGTTAGTCAAGCTTTCGTACATTGTGAAAATTTTATTTCCATCGCGACGCGATTTGTTTGTGTTAGTTCAATATTAATTATTGTACTACAAGATGGCAGTAAGTGCAAATGAAATGAAACTTAAAACTCTTTACGCTAAAAGAGACATGTTGTTTTCTCGAATACAACACATCAGTGATCATATAAAAATATTAACGGAGAAATTTGTGTGAAATCGAAACCGTGGACTCATATTAATAATATCGAACGATAAATGACCCCAAATATGTAGTGAATTATTAATCGTTTATGACCTTTGAGGACTTATTGTGTCGTGTAAAGCAAGCGGCTGCAACCTGTAGTCCAGAGCGACGAAAAGTCGACAGTTCGTGTATATTCACGTGAATCACTTAGATTGCCCTCTATCGACAACGTGATGTGATGATATTAAACATCCCAATGTTTAATATCACCGTTAAATATTGGGATGTTTAATATCACCATTAAACATTGGGATGTTTAATATCATCACATCACGTTGTCATCAGGGAAGATAAACTTATCCAAGTCATGTGTGGTGCTCGATGCTAGTGTTAGAACTAGCACCCACCTTTCTCTTAACGACATTCTTTATAGAGGGCTAAATTTGCAAAGCAACTTATTTAATATAATAGTAAATTTTCGCTTGTTTCGGATCGCATTATCCCCTGATATTCGCCAAATGTTTCTTTGCGATCGTCGATTCCAGCGCATTTTATATCGCTTTGAGCCAAAGTAGCCTCTAAGTTGTTTGAATTTAACCGCGTTTGTTTTGGTTTAAAGTCGAGCCCATTTCATGCGCTACGCACGGTGAAACTGCTCGCTGCTGATGAGGCTCCCTCTTACCTTAAATCTAAGAAGGCAATTGAGAGTGCTTTGTATATTGACGATTTTTAACCTCTAAATATTATAATTTGGAGTTCGCTCACATCTTAGGTAATAACCGCATCTAGTGGTTTCTGAACTTCCCCACCGCAAGTCATTTTGGGGGCAATTGGGTGACTAATATTAAAAGTCTAAAGAGTCATTTATATCGTGTAATTGGAGATCAAATTTTATTTTTTGATGAATTAGGCACTGTACTCGCACAAATCGAGTGCGTTACGAACAGCCGTCCCGTTTGTCGTATGTTGTCTAGTGACCCCTAGGAGCCGCTGGTTCTAACTCCAGCACATTTTTCGAATCTGCGTAATGCCAAACTTCTTCGTAGAATAGTAGTCTCTAAATATAAGTTTTAATGGTTTAGAGTGCTGTGGGTGTGCGCGGTCGAATTCAACTGCTTGAATTTTGACGGAATAGCGCCGCGGTTGAATTTGACTGCTTAGGGGCTGAAAGGTTAGTTGAAGGGAACCCTTCAAGCCAGGGGGAATGGTTGCGCGGAAAAATGAGTACTCTCGCATTTTGTTTAGTTGGTTAGTAGCTGGCCGATGTCTTCCTGTGTGGAGATGGCCGTCAAATATAAGGACGTCCGCTGCGGCCGCTCAGTCTCTTGCAATGCAGTCACAACGCAAAGGTCGTCGTCCTCGAGGCCGCTGAAGAAGTAAGAAGACCATCTCTGTAAGTGCTTCCCTTTTAATTCATCTTGAGTGATTGTTTTGTTTTCTCTTTACTGTGTCCTTTTTTCCTAACAGCTCAAACTTTTCAAAATTCCCGTGTAAAGGTACCGGCTAGATATAATAGATTAGGTAATAGAGAGTGTATTGTCCAAGCCACATCTACCACGCTCAGAAGAATTGTTCGGAATAATTCCAGCCACTCAACTTCACGAGATACCATCCATACCATCTGGATGATTGGCAAACCGCCACTGTGTGATTTACAAGATTTTTTCTTCCTCCCACAGCTTTCTAGTGGAATAGATTACCACCAGCGATTTTCCCGGACCGATACGACATAGAGACCTTTAAGAAAAGAGTCTACTTTTTTTTAAAGGCCAGCAACGCATATTTGCAATTCATCTCATTCATCGCGCAATTCCTCTAGTGTTGCGGTTGTACATGGGCGGCGGTAAAAACTTACTATCGGGTGATCCGCACGCTTCTTTGCCCCCTCTCATATTAAAAAAGTTTAGTAGAATAAATGTGTCAAACGAGCACATAGTCCACCTGATGGTAAATGGATGCCGTAGCCCATAGACACATAAATCTATTTTCGATAAAGGATCAAAATTTAGATGGGTTGTTACCCGTGACGAATAAGATAGAATGCCTCGTTACCTTTATAAAGGGTCCTCGATCTCTACACTCACCAAACGAATGGGCGGGCTGTAATATTGATGATGATGATGATGATGAAGATAACATAAAAATTACATCACCATCTGTCGAAGACTATATTTATATGTATACTTATATTCTCCAAGCATTGTTCACATTCTTACTACGTCACCGTACAGCGAGTAGCACTAATCTTTTAAATAGTAGTAACTTTTCAACATATGGGAATATTACAAACACAAATCGATCGCTATTACTATTTATTACTTATTACTATTAGATATCTAGCATTGTTCATAAATAATATTCCTAAAGAAACCTTGTAAAATGGCGTCTCAAATTATTTAACTTTAATAGAAGGGAGATAGACAAAAATTAATTAAAGGCGGAATAAATTGTCGTTAAAGAGTCATTCTTGAAATAAAGTAAACAGTAATTTATTGTTTACTTTATTGTTATTGTATACAAATATCCTACTGCGGGCTAAAGTTTCCCTTTATTTAATATAGATAATTGAACATAGGTAAATCAGTCACGACACAATACCATATCTTATTATTGTATTGTATATAACAAAATATTGTATTCTTTGGGACGGATTTATCTACTAATACATATACATACACATGTACATATGTGTTATTACTGAACACATATTGACAACTATATATAAAATTTCGTATATACTTAATTTTTATTTCATTGAACGTATTTATTGTTATTCATTCCAACTTCTTAAATACCACTGCTGTAGATAGACCACACGCCTCTTCGATAAACTGGCTCATCATCATCAGCCTGCAGCAGTCCACTTCTGGATATAGGCCTCTCCTAAAAAGCGCCACTTAGCCCGATATTATGTTTTACGCTTCCAGTTGCTGTCAGCAGCCATGCGCAGATCGTCGCACCATCTAGCCAGGGGGCCTCCCACACTACTAAAAGTACCGTAGTAGTGGCTCGTAGAAGTAGTACGCAACCGTAGTTATTATTTTTTTCGAAAATGCCGCTGCCTATCTTCTTTGTAGTCTCTAATGACACTCACGGAATGATATTGGATAGTGTCGCCGCCATTACACGGCGCATATGTCTCATATTTATTTTGTCGGAGTTTATAAGTAATTTATTTCAATATTATTTGTGCCAGGGACAATGCACTCCACTGTTCCATTACACACAAATTTATATAGTATAGGCATATCTACATAGAAACAAATACTATATGTTTGAAAATAATATTTGTTTCATGTCTTCAAAAATTACCTTTGTTAAATTTTATATTTGTAAAAATCAATTGTTGTCCGTTAACCTCGACACTCAAACTCGAAAACGGCTCGAAAACGATTTCGATCAATTTTTTGTGTTTATTTGAGTTGATTCCTGGATGGTTAATTAAAAACTCAATTGGACCCGGTGGGTGGCGCTGTGGTCGAGATCTAGAAATTTCTAGTTTTTTAATAGACCTCAAGTGATATACAAGCTAACAGTTCACTTGATGATAAGTGGGAAATGCAGCTCATGGACATCTGTAAATAACTTTAAATAAAGAAGTTTACGATTACGGAAGGTTAAGGTTAGATGAGTTGTGACCTTTTAGGACTAAGATAGAGTGCCTTAGAGCCTGTAATTATTCTGCCTAGCACTGTTTGGCGACAGAAATAGGTATGAAGGTGGAACATACGCAGACGGATCCGAGTCAGAAGAGAAGCCCACCGGTCAAATGATACAAAATTTTTAGTTTTGAATTAATATAAACATACATATACTACAAACATATACAC
>DWHP01007172.1:0-11072 GCA_018247895.1 Parnassius honrathi
TATATATATATAGTAAATTAAACATGGGTTTAATTAATGAGTGCTGGAAAGTACCCGAAACGTCAGAAACACAACAAACACAACAAAAACCAAGTAAATCAAACGCGATAAAATTCGTAAAAGTAGTTTTAATCGATGTGCAGTGTTCGCATAAATATAATAAATCATAATTTATGCTCCGTAGGAAAGGAGTTCTTTTGTATTATTTTTGCAAATTGATTTTTTGTTGGATTAAGTTCAATAGTGAACAGAGGTTTGATTGAGTCGGTGCAAGTTTGCATGTGTTTGTTTAATTTAGAGTTGTTTTTTATTTTGTTTTGTAGAGATTAATGATTCTTAATAATATGTGAGCTGCGGTTCGTGTGAGTCTACTAAAAACATAATAATTGCAAATAAATGAATAATTGTCTGTATGTATGAAACTTCTTTGAGTCGGTTAGAGATTACACAAAACACAATGTCAAGGTCAGTTACATTAAAATCTTACCTTGAAATAGCAGTGTAACCAGCAGTGCAATTCACCGTGTAGTGGCTGTCTAAGAATAGCCACTACCCCACTTTTTATTAAATTGTAGTGACTAGCGAGCGCACAGTCCACTTGATGGTGAGTGGATGCTGTGGCCCATGGACTTCTACAGTTATCCTCGATCAAGAATCAAAATGCAGATGCGTTGTAACCCTAAAAGACTAAAATTCAACGCCTCGTTTCCAGTAAAAAGGTTCTTTGGTTCTCCAGACTCACCAAACGAAACCTGCATTGGGCTGCTTTTTTACGCTGATATTCTGTGAGAGCGCGGTCCTTCCTCGACCGAGCCCACTCATTCGTGCTACAATTATAATATAGCTACAGCGTGGCTCTACCACTTATAATACATCAACTCTTATTTTTTCTTTTTAAAAAAATGCTATCTGCCCGCACTAGGACACTCACCTGTATCGTGGAAACATTTTACAGACGTAAATTGCAAAAAGATAAACATCTAGAACAATTATTTGTAGTTCATACAAATACTTGTTCCGTGTGGGATTTGAACCCGCGACAATCAGTGCCGCAACTCATTGCTGAATCACTGCGCTATGAAGCCGTTAAATGGTTAAATGTATCGTTCCATGGTTGTCGTAAGAGGTGACCTAACGAAACAAACCAGGAGATGAGTAGCAGCTTCTTTCTAATAACAGCTAGAAAATAAAAACTGCTGTTATTTACCCGCCTGTTGAGTGTGGCAATTGTGGCAAATGTATCCCTTACAAAGCAATCTATGAACATATGTTCAGCAGGAGACTTTGTTGGACTGTAGTGAAAGAATTGTATGAATTAATAATAATAATAACTATAATAATAATGAATGGCGTAGGGAAGTGACGACCCCATCGCCCGCTGACGTAACGGTTATGTGACAAAACTGCTACGTCAGCACAGTCAGTCAGCATCTTGCCAAGAAGTGTTAGTGCCGTGCCTCGGCAAAAAATGGAGGCACAAAGGCCCACTTGTGCACATGGCCTCACCATTAAACGGCGCCGGGTCTGGTTGTCTCCCGTTAAATGACGACCACAAAAATGGACAATGGAATTTAATAGAACGCACAAAGTGCCACTGCCTGGAGGTCGCCAGGGCGCGTCTGGATCTGGCGTTGGCGACAGCATGCGAAGCGCCAACCGAGCGCAAGGTGCTGCACGACCACCCAGCTGCCTCTCGCATCCATCATCCACAACAGCTGGCTTGGCGTCGGCAGGTTCTTCGTAGGCCCAGCAATCGGCACCCGCTACTGGTGGAGTACGCCGCATGTGTTGGACAATCCAGATGAACAGCAATACATTGCGAGCGTATTTTAGGGCGAAAGGGGAAGAAATTCGAGCTTTTGCGTATTCGGACATGGATGCATCGACGTTTTGCTGAGCTGTAGCCATCTCTAACCGTCACCGAGCAAAATCTGGCAGAACGAATGCGGTATATCTTGCGCTCAAATACATTTGATGTCACCGAACTCGAACGACTACGACGTGAGGCTGTTCCTTCATCGGATGAAAATGCCACGGCTGAGGATGCGGCGCCACAACTTGCAGTGCAACCGGCAAATGTGGATGCCGCCGTGAATACCCCAGGTGTGGTTGATTCAAACGATAATGGAACAGTCGCCCAGGAACTGGAATTAGAGCAAATGAGGTGTACATTGGAAGAAGCGATTGTGGAAACGCGCAGTACGCCTCTCGAAAATCGAGCGCGACTTACCCGCGTAGCCCTAAGCAAGCGGAATCGGGCTGTCGAATTTGGAAGCCAGACGGGACCTTTGCGAGACGGACTCAATTCCTTTCGGCGTCGCACTGGCAGTCTGCCGTATTATGGGCGCCAAACTTTCCACGGCTGGACGCGCTACTGGATAAAGTATCGCTATCCCAGTCTGGAGATCCTAGCATGAGCCTAAATGTACACTACAATAATGATGTATTAAAAGAAGTTGAAACTGTAAAGTTCCTGGGTCTCGAAATAGATAAACATCTTAACTGGAAAGCACACATTAATACTTTATGTAAGAAAATTAGTAAAACCGCATACGCTTTACATACTTTATCTTCAGTAGTATACACGGATGCACTCCTCACTGCTTACTACGGCTTAGCAGAATCCCACCTCCGATAAGGAATAATATTTTGGGGTAACTCAAACGAAAAATAATCAGCGTTTAAGGTTCAAAAAAGATGCATAAGGACAATGTTTAAGCTTAAAACTACCAAGAGTTGCTTGCCACATTTTAAACAGTAAAAAATACTGACATTGCCTTGTTTATACATACTAAAAGTAGCTGTGTTTGTTAAATTGCATCCAGAACTTTTTAAATGCCTTGACCAAGTAGTTTCACGTAATGGACGCTACAATACCCTTTTGTGTCATCAATCCGCTAAGACAGCACTAACGCGCAAAATTATCTACTGCATGGCTTCAGTCAAATATGATAAAATACTTAAAAGTTGGAAAGAATTGCCGCTATCGATATTTAAAAAAAAGGCTTCAAAACTTCTTGACAGTCAAAGCTTACTATAGCGTAACAGAATTCTCGACTGAATTTTTTTTTAATTTTGAGATGAAGAAGTATAATGTTAAAAATCTGAATTATGTTTGGTTCAGTGTTATTTTTTCATTCTGTTATAGTTTTGGAGATTAGTTTATAATTCCGTATTTTTTGGCGTGCCTACTACTGGTAAGATATGGCTGAACTCACTACCTATATTACCATGTACTATACTCATATTTGCAAACTAAAATATCTTTTATCAACCGTACGCTCATTTCTCTCCTTTTGCATAGAAATAATCAAATTGATCCGAAATCACACGTAGAAAGTAGAAGTCAAAAGTTCATTCACTAGCCTCTTTTCACATTTAGTCATGTACAATGTAGTTTTGAATAATCTGTATATAATTCAATTTTATAAACATAGGTTAATTTAAAAAAATAATTAAATATGAAACATAAAAAATATGAATTATTCTTCAAAAAATATCACAGTACGTGCTAAATTCTAGCTCTGATCTGCGCTTCTTACAAAAATCTAGTATTAATATTTTTACATACCTTTATAAGAAATATCCTCACCCGTATTGCGTCTATACCCAGGCTTTTCCCCATAGTCACCAACCGCAACTGGTCTTGAAGTAATAACATCTCCATTAGGTCTAGCGATATAACTTGGCACATCACCAGGTCGATCTATTTCGTATTCGTAAACTGGTTTAACATCTGGTCTATCCGGATCGTAACCAGGACTATAGCTGGACTGGTTCCCTGGTTTTTGATAACCAACACTTCCTGTTGGTCTGTTGTAACTAGATTCGAATGAATTTTGAGGATTTTGCTGGTCGGTGTAGGAAGGCTTGCTACTTACAGGATGATTGCCATTATAGGAAGGACCACCGTTATAATAACCTGGGCTATGTGTCTGATCACCGTAACCAGCTGCGCTATCATATTCTGAGGAGTCGTTATCATATGATGCGTGGTTACTGCCATATCCAGAATTTCCATTATGCCCATGTGTGACACCATATGGTTTTTTCTTAATCTGACTGCTGCCATAGGAATCGAAGTTATTACTGTCACTAGTTTGTCCTCCATAGCTTTGACTACTCCCATAAGGTTTATTACTAGAGGAATAAATATTGCCATATGCAGCAGAATTGCTGTTATATTCACCAGAGTTTTCATATCCGACTTCATAAGGTTTATAGGAAGATGCACTACTGGGTTTTTTATTGTTATTTCCGTATATTGAGTTACTCCCTTGTAACTTATTGTCTGAACCGTAAGATCCGTGATCACTTTGACTTGTACCACCATATCCTTGATTTCCACCATACGGCTTATTACTCGATGATTGTATGTTTTCATCGTATGATCCATAATAATTGTGACTACTACTTCCGTATCCTGCACCGCTAACGTACGGTTTATCGTCTGAAGTCTGACTACCACCATCATAGCTGGGTTTGTTATGGTTACTACTACTATATCCGTTATTGCTGCCATGGGGCTTATTAAGAGAGCCGTATGAAGCGTAATTATTACTAAGGTAACTTTGATCGGAACCTCCAAGTACTTGACTGCCGCCATAAGGCTTATTAACCGACTGACTACTATCATATCCCTGATTGTTATTATATGGTTTATTATTAGGGCCATATGAACTTTGAGCTTCATTATGATAATTTTGATTTGAAACACCATACCCTTGGTTGCCACCATAAGGTTTGTTAATTAATAACTGATCATTTTCACCGTAATACCCGTGAGAACTACTGTCATATTCATGATTGTTATTAAGTGGCTTGTTATTTGAGTTAGGTTTGTTGCTATAGTTACTTTGGCTACTGCTTTCATAATTATCATTTCCAGCATGCGCATGACTATTACTATGATAGTTATTATTAGTACCATAACCTTGACCAGAAATTCCATACCCATCAGTATTTCCTTGTGAACTATAGCTACTTTCATAAGATGGTTTTTTATTATAGTTGAGAGGTTTTCTTGTAGATTGTGGTCTTAATACATTATTAGAGTTATACGCAGACTGACCATATATAGAGCCTTGGTTATCTATGTAAGGTTTAGAAGGCTCGTGGGCGGGTCTTTGATTAGGGCGATAATTACTACCGTGAAGTACAGTTCCGGAATCATAATATTGGGATTGACTACTTTGTAAATGAGATAAAGAATTTTGATTAGAGTATGTATCATAACCATAACCAAGATGCCCATAGTCGTAATTTCCTTGGTTGATTGCATAATCAGGTCTATTTGAATCATATAAAGGTTTGTAGGGCCGTGGTGGGTCCTTAATTTCCAAATAAATGGAGTTATCTTGATACTGGTTGCCATAATTACTGCCATACTGACTGTTGTAACTATTATTAGGTTCATCGTGTGGTTTTGTAGGATAACCACCTGGTTTATTAGGTTTAAATTGTCTCTTCGGTGGTATTACAGGATCTGATGGGTGATTCAAATTATTTTGTCCGTACTGGTCGGGTTTACTAAGATAATCGGGTTTGTTTTGATATCCAACATCAAAATCGGGCCGTGAAAATTGTTGATAAGGTTTTCTGTTTGGTCTTATTACGTATTGATATTGAGGCGTTTCTGGTCGGTAAAGATCAAGGCCATAATTAGGGCGCGTCGGTCTATGACCATACATTTCTTCCGGTCTCCAAGTTCCTTGTGGATTTGGTCTTTCGTATGGATTTTGTAATTGTAACACATCATAAGGATCAGGTTTAGTATTTGCTAAGGTATTTTGAGGTTTTTGAGGTGCATATGGAATATCTTGAGGTTTATGCACACCATAGCTTGGAGAATTATCGTAATCTGGTTTAGAATTGATATATTCGTCGGGCCTTTCATTGTTATGTGATGGCTTAATATCTGGTTTGCTGTTACCATAAGACTCGAAATCATCTGGCAACTCATCCGATAATGGTTTTTTGGGATCATTGTTGGGTTTCAGTGTCGGCCTATGTAATAATCCATCAGGGTCATCAAATTCAGCTTGTATAGGGGTTGGAGGAGATTGTTCACATTGAAATCTTCGGACATACACATCGTAATCTGGATGTCGGTGTAAAAGACTTTTATCTTTTATTTCTTTTTCGCTTGAAGTACTGAGGTTACATGTAGCATTGCCTTTCGCGCCCACGCTAAAATAATAATAAAATATTTTTAAAATAAATATGGTAAGTATAGTAATACAATGGTTTAAACAGTTCCTAATCACTAGGTAGTAGGTTTCTTGTTCTTTTTTTATACAAGAGGGGGACAATCGAGCATGCAGCTTATCTGATTGTAAAAAAAGTTTTCTATTATCTGACCTGACCGTAGCATCGGATTATGAGAGTGAGGGAATAGAGAGTGCACCTGTGCTTGCGCATACACTTGGGCACTTTAACCCTGTCCTAGGCTGATGGCTAGTCTCCGTTGAGGAAAGCCTTGACCGAAATTCGGTCTGGAGGACATTATTATTGCAAAATTATCTATACTCTGTACTTTAAGAATATATATTTCATACACTATGCAAATATTCGAAATTCAAATGCGACTAATGTTAAATATACCATAAAAGCGTACATCTAACACATAAATATGTGTTAGTTTTTGTTTTTTTCAACATTTTTTTTCTTCACAATTGGTTTTTCAGAAAAATTTTTGTGATGCAAATTATGTATGTGAGAAATCCACTCGGACGTAACATCGGCTAATCATTAAGTTCTAGATAAATGGAAAGACTGGTCTCCACGCCATAGGAAATTCTAGTGTGGAGCCCAGTGATACTGTTTGAAATTATAAATAAAATGAAAAAATATGAGACATATAAAAATGTAACATAACAGTAACTAAGTCAGTAGGTATCTGTATTCTTATTGAACTGAATAAATATTTCTTATTCTTATTTTCTACAGACCTAGAATATATACACACGTTTAAAGTTTCTATGTAACATGTAATGTGTTTAAAACTATTATTGGTTTTATAGATGATCATCATATTATGCATTTTGGATATCACAACATTTGACTACTAAAATCATATCTAAAAGAACACCATCCATCGGTGATTTTTAAAACTACTTACCCATAGTCATAGGATTGACACTGCTTGTCTTGTTTACAGATTTGCTCACATTCTTTAGTTGTTAGCTCCGATATATTACGGTAGATGGCGTCGAAGGGCACCCGCTCACCTATTGAAATGCGCTCGAAGCAATCTGAAATTTTATATCAGAGATCTTTAATAATTACCAATCCATAATATGTTATTTATTACTACCAAGTTATAATAATATATAATTTATTAGACGTAAGACATGAACAAAGAGCGTTCAGCGGGGGTTACGACGAGGCAGCACGTGTGACAAGCTATTCTAGTGACTGCTATTATGGACGCTGTGCTCAGGAAATGCGCCTTTGTACGTTTGTATAGAGCATGTTGGCAGTGGCAGGCCACCGCGAATTGAGCTCTATTCGAACGGCTATCAGGAGTAGTTTGTGACATATATGAAAAACACACATTCTTATATTAGAGGGTTTGTCTCCTGAATGGCAGCTACTTGAATTTCTTATTGCACGCGATGGCATATAGTACGTGGTTATTAAGCGGGTCATTTACTGACACACTACAGAGAATTTGAGGTTAGGTATTATTTACTGAAAATGTGTTGTAAACAATGAGGAAAAATAAATAAATAAATACACTCTTTGTTGTTTTAACTGTCCCTAATTTTATGTTTTGAACGTATGTGTTTTCTTTAAATAAATAAGTAATCTAAAAATGGTGACGTTTTATGATTATTACCATGGCATGCGTTAGCTTTACTTTCGTGCACTGATGACTGAACTTAGAGTAATTGCACTGAGATATATAATGATGTTGTATTAATTTAACCCCTAGACCATAATAAAATATATTTTTATTTACTTAAAATAAATTTAATTATCTACTCACAACTCTGTGTGTGTAAATTGTGATTCGAGATACAACCACAATATAGCTGCAGCGTGGCTATGGTAGTAGCACAAATGGGTCGGCTCGAACGAGGAAGGATCACGCTCTCACAGAATACAGCTTAATACTGCTGTGTTTTGTAAGGTGAGTGTCTACACTCCGGAGGTCCGGATCCGGAGGATTTTTACAGGAAACTAGCCAAACCATTGTAGTCCTCAGGGGTGACAACGCATCAGTTTTTATTCTTAGTCGAGGATAAATGTAGATGTCTATAGGTTACAGAATCCACTTACCATCAGGTAGACTGTATACTCGTTCGTCGCCCTTGTTCTATAAAAAAACCAGCGCTGAAAATTATAACTAACAAATTGTGTGATGCCGACGGGGATCGAACGCAGGTTGATCGCGTTCTGTGAAAATATACGGCGAGCGTCTTACATTTTTTGCCTTTCTTAAATTTGAACCAAAACAACAAATTACAAATTGAAATTATCAAAAATGCTAATTACTAGTCTTGACCTCCCTTTCGATGTATTCTGTAAAAATTCCACCACTTGGCATGCTTTTATATATGAATATATGGACTTGTGCATTATGCTTTGCAAGTGAATTGGCGATCACGAGATTCTGGGCGCTAGTTCAAGTATCTTACATCTGGCGTAAATACGAAGTAACGTCGCTACTATACCGCAAACCTCTTCATTTTAACCATAATAATTTAAATTTTAACAAAGTATTAGACAAATAAAAATAGCTGAAACGTGCATACATTTTAAGTGACGCCGAAACCAAACAAAACCATGCTCAAATTATTGCAAGAACCTACTATATTGAATTGCACCTTGCAGCATATGCATAAATGTGTTTACAGCAGTAGATTTTTATGATCTGTAAAAGAAAGCAAGAAAAAAAAGTGCGTTAGTACGTGTCAAGGAGTTGGACATGATTTAGGCTTTACTTAAAATCAGCGTGGTGTTCTGTCTTCGTTTCTTCTTTGATCGGAGAGATATATATATAATAAGTGAATATTATATATATTTACCTTCTATTGAAGTTCCAAGTTGCGAGTCGATGGTCAATGTAAATACTGCAGATACTAGCAACACTGGGCACACAATAATAATATACAACATTTTAACGGACATTACGACTGTCATATTAAAAAAGATTTACATTTCTAAAATGTAAAAACTGATAAATAACATGTCCGAATTAAATTAAAATAAACAATTGATCCTTTTTTTAACAGATAATCGTTACTTAACGTTTTAAATCAATTCTTCGCGCCACAACATCGTTTGAAAAATTGTCAGTGACAAAATAAGAAGTTATGAAACTTTTTTGCAAGGATCAACGAAGACGTCTATACAGTTTTGAATTTGCTAATGTTGTGGCGCAAAATTTACAAATCTTCGTTGGGTGTGACCAGAGCGTTTCGCTCCGACGATCAGAGCACACTTCCTTGCAACTCATGTGAACCTTAACGTTGGTTAATCGAACTAACAATACCTACAAAAGTCTCAGCCTACACCCTGTATATATTGGTGATCATAATATTTCGAAATGGAATATAACACAAAATTATTTACAAAATCTTTATTAATAATTAAAAATATGTGGTAGTTCACAAGGCAAAACCACGCTGCAGCTACATTATAACTGTAGTACGAATGGACCGGCTCGACCGGATTATAAACCACGATACTACAGAAAAGTAAAAGACAAGAGAAGAAAAAACCAAAAATCCAAACGAAAGCTATAATGCTCTAAAGTAGCACAAACTTTTAAGAAATGTTAGATCCTCTAAAAGATAAATTTTCTAGTAATCGTGTTTTTGAACATTCAAGTCATAAACGCTAACAGTCCACCTAAATACTGCACAATAAAGACCCTGCAACCGTCATAAAACAAAGAAGTGGAGGTACGGTGACACTTCAGAGAACTAAGATGGAATATCTCAAAGTATGGCCTCTATAGGCAAAAATCCAAATAAGCAAAAATTTAAGGAGAATCTACCATGTGTAGGTAGGGCTATGTATAACTTAGACCATTCAATGGTCTAAGATGTATAGTTATGCTAATAGAGGCCACAAAAATTTATTAGCGTCAATCATAAAGTTTAAGGACCTTATAATCAGAGATGATTCAAAAAGATTTTTTTTTACTGGAAACACGTAAGATGTACATCATATAATTATAAGATACGCATGGGAACATGTTTAATTGTTTTGAATGTATGAGACTTGTTGGTTTTATAAGTGATGATAATTCGATCTTTCAAATCTAAAAACACAATTATTTGTGATTTCAATCAGGCACAGCAACATTAATCTATTATTGAAGTTTTAATTGCGTAGCAATGAAACACGAATTATACGGTATAGATTTATAAAAAAAGTCTATATTAAGTATTTGGCTGACTTCAAAAAAGGAAGAGATTCTCCATTCGACTGTATTCTTGTTTTGAGTTTTCATTTTTAATGGTGAAAAATAGGGGAGAAAATGGTTTATAATACTATTTAGACAAGTATATTTGTCTACTTAAAAGAGTGAAAAAATTAGACTTATAATAAAAAGTAAAGCCAACTTATTTAATTTTAAAAAAATCAAAATCGGCTAATAATTGACAAATATATCGTTCATACATACTGATAAAACATACAAGCAGTCAGCTAAAAAACGTATAAGATTCGTAAGACGAAGACGAAGCCAATGAAACAATAAATTTTTTCTCTTATCTTTTTGTTTTTGCTTTTTATTTTATAAAAGTGAATTGACAAACGAATTTGCAGTATACGTGATGGCAACTTCTACTGCAGTCCATGAACACCTGCAGCCCATTTCGATCAAACAACACTACAGACGCGTTGTCACCTCTGAGAACTAAGATGGAATGCCTCACATACTGTAATTATGCCGGTTCCTACACCCTTTAAACTAGAACACGACAATGCACGCACTTCTGTTTGACGGCATGTTTTCACGTGGTAGAAAGTTGATACCTATTACATAGGCTGCACTAAAAGTATCGGGAATGGAATATTACCACTGTTCCTGTCATATTAAAATCTTTTTAATTGAA
>DWHP01007173.1:0-11071 GCA_018247895.1 Parnassius honrathi
ACCTCGATACCGTCGGGTGAACGCGCTAAGCGCGCGTATCGGATGCAATTTCAAAGGCCCATTTTTGGCCTTAACACGTATTGTTAATCCCAGTGCTTGAAGAAATTCCTTATTTGTTTTTGTTATTTTATTTATCTTTTCACGTCTGGATCGCTTGACGTTGCACTTGGTATTGATTTGAGATTTCTTTTCAACACAAAGTATTAAGTCACAAACAAAGCCACACAAAGAATTCCTAAACAGAACTCAGTATGTTTTCGTCAACAGGCACGAACGAACATAAACAATTAGAGAAGTGCCGGATCAACGTAAAATGACAACTTGTTAATGCAAACATTATATGCATAAAACGACCATATAGTGTTTGACACGTAAGCGCCTTAGTGGTAATTTTTACGTGCATGAATAGCTATAGCGAAAATCCATACGAGTTAAGTGATACACTTCTCATTTGTTATCTTGTTCCGAATTGTATTAATTATAATTATTTCGCCCGCTCACCCGCCACTTTCTTGCTTGAGACTCAGTTGCCTCGCGAGCGACACGTCGCTCGAAATGAGCACAGTGGAAAGTAATGTTTCAGATCCAAATGATGCATTTGAAACGTTGTTACTGAACCAATCTTTTGAATTACTTCAGTGATTCGGATCAGTGAGTCGGTTCCGTAAAGAGTTACACACGCCTTATATCCGTAGGTGAACCGTTTGTGAAAGAACCCTGTATGCGGTCTCGTTCGATTCGTATCACAGACGTTTATATAATGTTCACAGGATGAGTTGATTCATGCCATTTATTTGCTTCTAAAATCGTTCTAGAGAATCCAAGCAATAGACCGATACTATTTTTAACCCAAAATCAGTTGGTTCAGTAATGTATTATTATTTGGATGAATGTTACAGTCTTCGATTTTCGATTTGATATAATTATTCATTTATAGCAGATAAATCATAAGTACTATAAGAAATTTTTACTATGTTATTATTTCCATAGGATCCATTTATATTAGGAATAGAGTTAAATATAGAAAAAAAAAAAACGGTAAACCAAGCTCACAATTACTATCCATTAACAAAGGAGATACAAATTCAGATTGGAAAATTAATTTATTACCAATGATTGTTAGAGTTGAAGGTATTATGACATACTGAATTCAAAACACAAAGTATTAAGTATTTAATTAAGATTGCAAAAGGTTTTACATTTTTAAACACAAGTGCCCGCATTTATATGTGTTACGTTTCTGTTGGTTATCATAATTATGAAATATATTCGGTCCTATGTATTTGATAAATTCTTCCAATTATTTAACTATCACAATTACCATAACTATCATAATACTCCACATAATAATAAGTAAATCTATATTATTGTTACGGCCCTGAGTTGCCCAGACAAAGGTCGACTGGGGTAGGGCCCATCTGTACTCCAGCTCGACGGGCAACAAAGGGAGGGACCCGAATGGTCTATGGAAATTTATTACACATATGCCTTTCAAGCAAAACAATTTACCTAGTTCTGGAGTAGCGTAGACCCCAAGGCGTCGTCAGCGTTATGTGAAGGTAGTGTGGGAGTGTATGTGTAAGAAATTGTATAAGTTATGAGCTGACTTCACCGAGGTAGGCGGCCGAACACGCTGTCGTTGCACTGCTTCAAAGGACGGGCGCCGAAGTCCAGTCTAAAGTCACTTAGCACAAAACTATAGTCTAAGAGTAACGCAAACTCCTTTCAATTCACAAAGTTTAGACTTCCATCGATAATCGCAAATTCAATTCGTACTATATCAAATGCTGCGCAAGTTGCACGTCAGTGTCAATAACAGCATAAAGGTTCCTTTAATCACTACGATTAACACGCTCGATTCTTCTAGACTATAATCTAAGTGATTCCAAATATATCAAAAATATCAAAACCGCCGCATAGGCAACTAGTCGACACAATTGACAAGCGAAATTAAATTAATCACGCAATCTCAAACAAAGGCCTAGTCACGTATCTTAATAGGCTAACACCATAGCGGCCGAGCGCTTTAACGAATTGACGCAACGGAACACGAGTGCCGGTTCAGCCGACTACAAAAAGACAGGCGTCGCGCCGGCGCGCTCAAGAGGGACCGATAGACTCGCAGCGCGCAGGCGCGGGGCAATCAAACTCGACTCAAGCCACCGCGCCCTCTAAAGGAATGCAGTCCGTCCAAACGTTAAACCGGTTCTCGATCGGGCACGAACATTTCTTTTTATTAAATATTTTAAACATAATTCATATTAAACAATTTTGTATGATACACAACATAATTTGTTTGTGTGCTTGAAGTTTATTTGATACGAATTGGCTATGTTTTAATCTAATGGGCAAGAAGTGTAATTATTAAGAAAATATTGTATTTTTGGAAACTACACAGTTATGCCTGTGGACATAATTTTACATAACAGAAATTAAATATGTGAAAGAAAGAGAAAGCCATATAAGTAACTTGTATATGCCATATTTAAAAACGCAGTGAGTGACTCTCCACGATTTTATTTATTTTTATTATAATATTATTTGCTTCATGCATGCATTTCATCAACATTATATTATATAAATTTTTAGGGAAAAGTTTTACTGCTATTCAACAGGTGACGCCACTAAGAATTTCACTTAAATTAAATAAATGGCACAAATAACTAAAATATAATTTTACACGTAATAACCATGCTGCAGCCGTATTATAGTGGTGTAGCACGAATGGGTCGGTTCGACCGGGGAAGGACCACACTCTCACAGAATAGCAGCAAAGTAAAATAGCAGCTTAATGCTGCTGTGTTTCGTACGGTGAGTGTAGAGAACTGGAGACCGTTTTACTGGAAATGAGGCATTTTAATCCTCAGGAGTGTTAGTCGAGAATAGATGTTGTAGATGTCTATGGGCCACAGCATCCGCTCACCATCAGGTGGACTGTGCTCTTTTGTCACCATTATTCTATAAAAAATATCCACCGCACCGTGAGTATGTATAAGATGGCATATCGGATGCTGCAGCTGGAATAGACCAGCCGTGTGCTTAGAGGGACTAGTAAAGTAGGTACATCGAAACAAATGATCAGCCTGTGATAATTCACCGCTAAACATAGGTCCTTCTCAAGTCGAGTTTTACTATCACCACCATGTTTTTTGGTTTATAGCACGGAGTTGCTCTAAATGACTTTTGTGATGGTAGCTCGCAAAAATTATCTGATGAAATGCCTCGTTTCCTGTAAAAATGGTCTCGTGCGAGTGACAAGTGAACTGTAGTTGTAGTGAAGAGTATAATCGATTACACATTTTTATATTTTAAATTTTTGATATTTCCATAGTCGTCTCTTGCGACTCACGGCAAAAAATGGGATGACGGAATATTTTATGCCGTCACTTCACCGTTTTCATCCATTACAGGCTATACCACTGTCGAACGCGCGCCTCTCAGCAGCTTGCCTCATAGGAGTTTGGCGTAGTTGCCACGCTTATCATGTTGTTAGCAACCGCAGTTTTTATATTTTGTTATCAGGAAAATGCTGCGGCCCATCTCCTGGTTCAATTTCCTTATATGCATTTCTTTGGTTCTGTAGACAACAGCCGCCGCCCATGAAGTCCTGTCTCTCGTGCCATCAGCAGATCCATCGCAACGCGCCCATCTGTCCGCTCTGCAAGGCCAAGAGTCGTTCCCGAAATCCCAAGAAGCCCAAGAAGAAATAGTCGCCCTCGCGCTATATTTGAACCTGCCACCAATCGCTCTGCACGTCGTTTGCAAGCACACTACATGCATTTGACATGTGTAAAATGTCAAGTAGTTAATTTTAACGACAAAACAGCGATTACTAGAACATCGTTTCTCAAACTGGGAGTCGCGATCTCTAGGGGGTTGTATTCAGTTGGGATCGAAATTTGTATAAAAATAAGGCACTCTTATCCTTACTAAGAATCCTTAATCTAAATTATTTATTTTAACTTGTAATCTGGGGTCGACATACTATGCGATGGATTCGTTTGTTTTTTAACTTATACGTTATATATCCACTACGATAGAGAAGTTATCTTTGTTTGTGATGTGACAACATCTTACTCCGCATGTTAGCACGTTCAAGAAGTTTGCGTCAATAAAACTACTTTCTCAATTCTGTGGCCATTCCTTTGGAACTATGTTTTATCTATTATTCATGTGTGTGGTACATGTTATATCTATTACAAGGATTTAAAACCCTACTTAATTATTAAAAGACTATACAATTCATTCAACACATCATAAAGAGTATATAAAAAATCGAAGTGTGTTGTGGAACGCCGTGTGTTTTACTTGAATACGTGTACGTAACGAAACAACCTCAAAATAGTGCCGCTCCCCCCTCCAACGAGCGCGATGCGTCACAGTACTCAGTAATGTAACGATTTCTTTGATCCTTTTCTATCGATGGTGTATTGAATGCATGCAGATGATAGATATGTATCTGCAACACAACACCAAACTGTATCCCCCGATTTTGTCATCATCAGTTTTCTGAATTGTCTTCCACTATGCAAGCAAATTTAAAGACGTATACACGTCACAAAAGTTAACAATTCTTATTCTAGAAACACTCGACCGTTATCGTAGTGTCGAACAGCTGACTTTTTTTTGTTTTCAAGGGATTGTGATTGAAAAATGTTTGAGAAACATGCGCCTGTGCTGACCGTTCAAATGTCTAGTCCACAGAACTGTGTCGTTTAATAGGCATCGCTGGCTAAAACTCTACTTAACTTTTACTGTGTCTATGTATGAAGTCTGCTTGTGAAGTAGCAGTCGGAAGAACATATCCCTGTGTGAGCCTTGCCGTGTAGCATAGTGAGGGAGGTTAAGTCTGTTTATTATGTTTATTCGAAAACGGTCGTAAATTTTAGTGAAGGTTTGTGTTTATACTTAATGAGACAAGGTAATGTACAGTGTATATATAATTTAACATTAGGAATAATTACCTAATTTTGGTACTGATAGATCTCTAAAGAAAATGTGAAATTGTAAATGTTGCTGTGTGTGATTCAAGGAATGGTTTATAGAAGTTCATGTTCTGTGGCCAATAATTATAACATATGGTTTAAAAATCGTGTCTTATCTGGGGAAAACTTAAAAAGAGGTCTACTATAACTGTGTACATGTTACATCCTCTATAATTGCACCAAGTTGCAATACGTGAACTGCCATATTTTAGTACGAAAGGTAAGAAAAGTATGAGAGAACTAAAGTATATTTACAGTCTGTAAGGATTTTCCGCTTAGTACTCAACTTTTTTTTAATTTAAAGTTGGTTGCAGTTTAGTTTTAGTTATAGTTTGGTTGAGGCTTATATTAAATGAACATTCGTACATCTTATGCAGGTCCTCACCTACTCAACCCTATCCACAAAAAATTGCAAATACATAGGGGATTTTTAAGTGTAAGATACATGAAAAGTGGGGTTAAGGGTGGAACAAGTGCCAAATGTTTTCAATTTCGTCGTTTTACTTAGCCTCGTAAAGCCCAATGTGATTTACATAGAACTAAATATGAAAGTCATTACCGCCCGTGAACATTATAAAAAAAATTCAGTTATGACCTAATGGCAGTTTTAACTGTTATTCAATATTACTGTTTAGATTTAAAATTTCGCGCCATTTCGCTTTGTTATTCTTCTGAGGATTGAAAAGCGTATCCGAACTTTTATACATAATTTAGCGTTTTGACATTAACAAGTGACTTTAAACAGCTATTTTTTCATCAAAGATGTCGGCTGCAAGAAGTTCGCGATGCCGTGGTGGGTATTATCTTATTTTAGTTTTGAAATCTTACAATAGTACAGTATTATTTCATGCGACGTTAATAATGAAAGAATAATTTTTATGACAGATATTTGTTGCTATTCAAAGTCTTTTATGTTCATATTTTTATTGTCGTTAGTTAATTTGTAATTTATAATCACATCAGGTCATACTTTTAGAACTCTGTAATAACTTTGTTACTTTTGTTACTCTACAACAAGGCAGTTCTACGTCTAGCGCAAAGTTTGAGGAAAAACTGTGTTTATTAGAACTTTCTTATCTGGGGTGCTCATCAGTAAATTTTGGTAACCCACTGTCTTAGTTTAGTTTACGACGGGCTGTTTTCCGCAACTTCACGTCTTAGTGCGTATTTTGCGTGTGGACAGGAATAATGTGATTATTCAGGCCATGAAATCTCCCCGAATAAATTCAACAGTCTTTCGATGTTGCAAGCAACTTCGGGGAGCGGTCCCGGCGTGCCGAGATGTGTAGCCCTGTATGCAGCGACCGTCGGACATGTCAGCAACATGTGAGCCGCCGTTTGTTCCTCCCCCATACAAGCCTTGCACTCTGTAACACCTATAGTAAATAAATGTTTGTTAAAGGGGTGTTAGTTCTGTGATAGCACTTGTTACTATCCTGATCTGTGGCTTGTTCAGTTTTATTAGAACCTTGGTTAGACGAGTGTTTATTTCAGGCAATGCCTCCCTAGCTTGTCTATAGTCCGCAAGACATTTCCAAAGCTGGGCATGTAGGTTAGTGAAGTTTCTATGTACCAGAGAACGAATGTTATCAAGGAGTATTGGTATTATTAGTTCCAGCCCTATGGTGGCCAGAGCCGATTCTCTCCTGGCTAGTTTGTCCGCTGCATCGTTGCCTCTGGATCCACCGTGTCCCTTAATCCATTGCAGAGTCACATTGTTGTGCTTACATATATCATTTAATTGTTGATGGCATTCATATATTAGTCCCGAGTCCATCACATCATAACTCAGAGCTTGTAGTACCGCCATACTGTCGGTCAGTACTGTGATGGAGAAGTCTTTTACCTTCCTAGCATCTACTGCTATGGCCGCTTCGATGATACCCACACATTCCGCCTGAACATGTGTGGATATTAAAGTCTTCAGATAAAGTTCCAGATCCTACACCTTCATTTGTTTTAGAACCATCTGTGAAAACTAAGCTCTTTTAGGTATAATCCCTTCGGCTGGTCGCTTTCATTTAATTTTATCTTATACTTCTTATCGAATACAAATTGTTTTGGGACCTTATCGTACTTGGCTTGTAAGATAGGAATTTTTGTGTAAATTCTATCAGTTATACCCTCACGAGCGACGCTAATCTTACTCAAAAGATGTTTACGAATGAGTGTTCTGTTCCGCTAAATATTAGTGAAGGAAAGCTCATAATTATATTGGTATTAGGTTCATAATCGCAAGCTTGTTCCCCAGCACACACTGCATGAGGATGTACTGGGGGAAAAGATGGCGAGACGCTATGGTTGCAGATCTAATGAGATGGTATTATTTTACTCAAAAATAGTAATTTATGAGATTTCTGTTGAATTTTGTTTTATCTTTGGAAAGTTTGTTCGCTATTAAGTGCAGAGTGATTCAGATGTGGAAGAATTATTAGTTTTATTTGCTTTATCACGATCGCAGAGAAAAAAAGTATGAGTACACGACGTCAATAAAAGGAGATAGAAATTAGGAGCATATCATCGTTTGTGTTACGAGCTTTTATCACGTGAAGGTCGATATTTTTACATACTTTCGAATGCCTGAAGATTTATTCGAAGAATTGCATGAACTGTTCGTCCCAAAAATAAGAAAATGTACCACAAATTGGAGGACGCCTATTTCTACAACAAAAAGACTTCCAATCTGTTTGAGGCAAGAAATATTTATTTTTTAAGATACGAATATATGTTTACTGTTATGAAAATCAGTTGATATCGATGCAAGATTTGTTACATGTAGCACACCAATTGCGTTACGTTGTTATTGTGCCAGCAGCTCAGGCTGTTGCTTGTCTGATGTAGTGCCGTCAATGTCGGTAGATAAATCTATAACAGCTACTGGGGATAAATTTTCTGGCGAGGTGTCCCTGGCGGAGGTGTCTATTGAGGCGAAGCTTCAAAGGGGGCCCTCATATATCTAAGTTAGCGGAGGGTGTCGGTGTGGCGGGCGCCCTTTTCTTTTTGTTTGATGGTATAGTAGCGTCACAGTAGAACGCAACCCGGCGCTATAGCTCGGCTACAGGCTGCCACTGACGTGCGCTAAGTACGCGTTCTGTTTGGCGAAGTCTTTATACATATTGTCGTTTTTTAAGAACATCGGGCGGTTATTATTAAAACATATTTTTTGCCTTGGGCCTTTCGAGGTTTTGATGAACACGTAGTTAATTTTGTATCTAGTCATGTACGTTGAAGCCCTTGATATTACAGAAGTATTATAATTTGATGCTTTAGACTAATAAATAATATTTTTGCCACCAAATAGCAGAGTGCGGTGTGTTTAGAGCTGGTATAAATACAGGCGGTGAGTTATTCCGTCTTAGTCCTCGGAGGTGACAATGCATCAGCCTTCATTGTTCGAAGTTTGTTGCAGGTGTACCTGGACTGCAGCAGCCGCTCGCCGCCAGGTGGACTGTACCTTGTTGTTTCAATTTTATAAAAGAATTACATAAATGTTAAATTTAAGATAAATAGAATAATTGGTCCCACTACCGTTACCAGCTTTGATTGAGGGCTTTTACAACTTCCTTTTCTTTGTCACCCGGGCGTCGCCACTTCCACCTGATGCTAAGTGGATGCTGCGGCCCACAGACATCTACACCTATCTTCAATTAAGAATCATGATGCAGACGCGTTGTCACCCGTGAGGACTAATATGAAATGCCTTGTTTCCAGTTAAAAGGGTCTCCGGTTCTCTACACTCACCATAGGAAACAACATTCAGCTGCTACTTTACGCTGGTGTTCTGAAGTCATATTTATTAGCTGTAAATATTTTAATTTAAATGTGAATATAACTGTTTTTACAATATAAAATTTTAACGTGAGCGCGGTACGTTTTATTGAAACTCCTTTAAAAAAATTACTATTAAAGGGCAGCGCTTCACTACCATCCCACGTAACGGTACGTGGTGATGCAGCCGAAGATGGTGAAGTGCACCGACGTAACAAAACATATGCAGTATTCACTCTAACCTCCGAGACACATTGTAATCGGACGCGTGACCAAAATGTTTAGTTCGGATGTGTGCTGGGTAAACAACTAGAGGGTGGAGACTGGTCGAGCGTCTGGTTGTCCAGTGGTAGAAGGAAGAGAGAGGGATTAAATTACGCAATGCGCAGGGCACACTCCGAGGTGCATCCTATAGAAAACCAAAAGGGTGGCTGTTTCGCGCGTGTGTTCGAGACAGGTGGGATTAGTTTTAACCACATTCAAGTCGCTAGTAAGAACCTCGCAAGAACTAAAGGCGGTCGGTGTATTCCAGTGATATATTTCGAAAAGGAGCCAAGATGAGCTACTTTTGCAATGAAGAGACACGCTTGTGTTTTGAAGGCATTTAATTTCACAACATTGGCATCGCCCCATTCGGAGACTGCTTGCAGTGTGAGATTCACAAGCTCAGCCATAGCTTCTCTTCTCTGGGTTTGATCCCGACTGGCCCGAGCACTGTTGGTACCGTCGCATGGATGCTGGTCACGAGCAGGTCGTTAATATGCAGCAGTTTTTAAATTTCGGTACAAATGTGAATGATTAATTAAAATTGCTTGCTTGAGAAATCAAAAAACATTTCGGGAACGAGTGAAATCTGCCAATACGCATTGTGGCGGCGTGGACTTTTTTATGGACAGGTTTTTAATTGAAAGGTGACAAGCGAGCGCATCCATCTGATAGTAAATGTTTTTGTGGCCCATAGTTATCCACATCTATCCTCAGTTAAGAATCTTATGACTGAAATGAAACCTAAGATGGAATGCTTCGTTTCCATTAAAAAGGGCCTCCGGTTCTCTTCACTTACCACATGGAACACAGCAATATTAAGCTGCTAAGTTACGCTGATATTCTGTGGATTCTTCCTTGCTCTGAAACCTTTTCAAAAATTAGAGGCGGCGCCATTAGAACAGAAAAGTACTAGACGACTATAGCCCAAAGGCATCAAACCGCAAACTCTGTCGTGGGTTCGAATCCGCTATTCAACTACTGTCGTGAACCACTCCTAACACAAGCAGCGCTTATAAGGAGTGGTTAAGGGTCTATTAGTAATGTGCTATTAGCATTGCTACTAATTTTTTAATCAGCAAGAAAATAGTAAAAGGCAGAAGTCTAACGCTGTTGATGCTGCTGCACATCGCCGGTCTAACGCCAGACGCTACGTAAACAAGGTGATATTAACGCCATCTATCCGAAGCAGTAAGTTTTTTGGCGTTTCATTTTTTTAAGAAGTTTTATTATATAAAGTCTAAGTATATACGAAGTGCTTACATATTAAACATAAACCCAAGTTAACAATAATCGAATCTGAAATTTAAGACCAGCGAGATTTTAAGGAGTGTTTGCTAAGGCTAATAGATATTATTTTATATGGTAATGTGCTGTACTCCAGAACCAACCAGCGCGCTTGCAAAGCGTGACAAATGTGGCAAATACCCCCCTCCCCCTTAGGGCAATCTATGGGAGAAGCCATAGGTTTAGCCTGTAACGGTATCGGTGACGGTGCAGTTGAAAGTAAAATGCAGCTTGTTTAATTTAATATATAAAGAAAACTGAGTAAAGGAATTACTTTCAAATTTCGACCACGAGTTTTGATCAAACCAAAACAAGCGTGGCGATTGCGGCAGATATTCTCCCTGCAATGAGACTGAGGCGCGTCCCGAGTGACTTATAGTTAAAATAAAGCGCGTAAATGAAGAAAGCCACAGTTGATAAATATTACGCACCGCATTATTTATTCCATACAAATAGCGTGCGTAACGTGATATATGCCATGCTTTAGCTATATTATAGTTGTAGCACGATCGGTAGGCTCGACCGGGTAAGGACCACGCTCTCACGGACACCAACGAAAACGGCAGCTCAATGCTTCGGTGTTTCCTATGGTGCGTATAACGAACTGAGGACTATTGGAAACGAGGCATTCCGTTCTAGTCTGCACGAGTGAGAGCGCTCTAGCGTTTTGAGGTTTAATCGAGGATTGATGTACAAGGTGTCTCAAAAGAAAGTTCACATTTAAATCTTTTTTTAAAAGAAAAGTCTTAGCTTTATTGAAAAAATGT
>DWHP01007174.1:0-11070 GCA_018247895.1 Parnassius honrathi
TCTTTGGTCTTTTCTCCCGCACAGCTTGAAAAGCTTTGGGTAATGCTACTGTAGTATACCATTCAGAGTTGACTGACCTACAATTTTCCAGCATTGACGTCGACAAATGTCCGCTCCGCGAAGAAAAACTGGCCACCATTTTTTTTGCCGACGTTGCGAGGTCTTTGCAGTTTTGTCGGTCACCAGAAACGATTTCTGAAACATGCCTAGATGCCCCGTTTTCAAAACGTAGACGCATTTCATCGCACGAATCCACACGAGTCTTTTTTCGTTTTCGGAAAGCAAACGAGGATTCCATCGACAACAAAGCTTCCTCACTCCAAGATGTTGATGTTGGATGGTATATGTGATTTGTGGGTCTTCTCGTACCAACATTTCAATAGTCCAAACATTTTCTGCCGTTACTGCTATTTGCGGGGACCCGGTTCTTTGGTCATTTATATGGTTAATTTTACCCCTTTTGAATTCAGCAAACCACTTAAAAATTGTTGCGCGTGATGGAGCTGAGTCCCTTAGTGCTTATTGTAACCGTTGTAAACTTAATTGTTCGATTCAAAAAATTTAAAATCGTAATAGATCATAGCGCGCAAATGTCCACGGTTAATATCCATTGTTTTAAACCAAAAGCGCGGGAAGTATTGCACGAAAATTAATAGAACTTTGTTTTTTTTAATATTGAGCAATTGGCTAATGGATTTCTATTTTTAAATAAATTTGCATTTTAGAAACATATAACACGGGTGCGTTCCATTTTAAAATTACGAGCATCTCAAAACTTATTGAGTGACCTACGTACCACTACAGCCCATCACAAGCCCACTGCGGAACATAAGCCCACCCTCTATCTAAACATATAAATAAAATTGAAGTATCTAGGAATAAAAAAGAAGAAGTAAATATCTTTCTATCACTTTAAATTTGCTAAGAAGAGTCCTCCCTCACTATCCCCGCTAAGCGAACAGCCACCGCAAAGATTACATCACCTGAGATGCCTCGTGTTGAGGAGAAACAATCTATGGTGTGACTTTCCTAGTGAAGCGGTGCTGGGATTAGTGGTGACGGGGTTAGTGCACGAAATTATGGGAGGGCGGAATTTGTTCTTTAAACTAGATAAGACACATCATTTTATTTCATTGAGCAGACATGGACGAAGTAATTCTTACCAACTTTAGTATAAGGGATTTCCGCAAAGTAACGCCTTATTCCATATCTTACTATTAATTTATCTTCGGGTTCCTGATTTTAATTATATTATCAACAGTATTTATTTTATACTTTAATTAAAAATATGCATACTCATGTAGAGAGTATAATATCCAACATGTTCTCTTCTAATAATTTAACCTGTTTTTATTTAACAGATTTTTTCATATTTAGGTACATAATTTACTTGAATAATTTATCTTAACACCCTTCTCTTAGATTTTGCGCTTTGCTATCGGTATGAGGTTGCCACTCGAGAACCTTTCTTTCCTATCGAATGTCGGTCTTTCGAGCTTGACCTGTCGTGCTTACATCAGCTAACGTTAGTTAAATCATCCAAATTCCAAATTAATGCATCATTATTGATCATACCTGCTCCACTGAAAGTTGTAAGCCCTGGAAAGGAAGGCCATGGCGTGGTAGGTGTGCCGCTCCGCCACCCACTCTTTGGGGCAGCTGCCGTCGATGTGGTTGTGAGCGTCGAAGTCCGGAAAAAAGTCACAGGCCGCTTCTCGCATCAACTTTAAATATATTTTACAATCTTAGGGACGTGGTAGAGCCACTTGCAGCTTTGTATTGATTATGTAGCACGAATGGGTCGGTTCGTCCGGGTTCTGCTTCAGGTTGCTGTGTCTCGTATAGTGATCGAGGATAAATACACAAATACTTAGAATACGTGTGCTCGTTTGTCACCTCTATAAAAAAGCGACATCATGCAGTGTAACCTATAATTTTCTGCTGTTTGTCTCAGTTAGGGCCCAATCTCAATGTGTTTTCTGTTGTGTTGATCTGTTTTATTACATAAAAGGCGCATGTAAAATATATTACTTACATTCATTAAACTTAGGATTACTTAAAATGAAAAAAACTTTTAACGGTTTGTAGATAGTGGAACTGGTGTTTTCTTTTAAAACAGGAGTTTACATGCACTTCTTTTACTGCAAAACGACTTGTAAAAGGAAACGAAGAGTTTTAATTATAGAAACCCGGCATAAGAATAAAAATGCGTGCAGTACACAGCTAAGGGCCACAAAAGACAGCTAACCGCAAACTATACGCTAAATGAAACCGCATCTTGTAATAATAATTTTTTATAGCATTGGGTGACAAATTTTTCTCACAATACATTTGCATTTGATTACAACGCATTGTTGTCACCCTTGAGGTCTAAGATGGTCGAGCCGACCCATTCTAGATATAACTATGATACAGCTGAAGCGAGGCTCCTCCATGTAAAAATAAATTTAAAGTCAATATTCCAATCAATGTGGGCTTGTTTCAATGTGTAATGAACGTCCAATATACCCTTAGTTCGATAATAAAGACTTCTCCTGAGAAAAATCGCTCAGTCAGAAAAACTTAAGATCACAAATATGCGTTTTTACGTGGTAGAGCTATGCTGCAGTTGTATTAGTAGTATACTCATAGTTGTAACAAGAATGGGTCGGTCCGACCGAGAACGGACCACGCTCTCACAGAATACCAACGTAAAATAGTAGCTTAATGCTGCTGTGTTTCGTATGGTAAATGTAGAGAACCGCACACCCTTTTTAGTGGAAACGATTCGTTCCATCTTAGTCCTCACGGGTGCCAACGCATCTGCATTTTGATTCGTAATCAAGGATAGATGTAGATATCTATGGGCCACAGCAACCACTTACCGTCAGGTGGACTGTGTACTCGTTTGTCATTCTATTCTATAGAATAAAAAATAAATAAAAATAACCTTGAGATTCTTCAGAATGCCATGATCGCAGTAAAAATGGTCTTCGGTTATCTACACTCACCATACGAAACACAGCAGCATTAAGCTACTATTTTACGCTAGTATTCTGTGAGAGGATTCTCCAAACGAAACACAGCAGCATGCTGCTATTTACCGCTGGTGTTTTGTGAGAGCGTGCTCCTTCCCAGGTCGAGCCGACTCATTCGTGCTACAGTCATATCCTTCAGACCGAATTTCGGTCATGGTGGCCAGACTGAACAGAAAGTAGCCATCTGCACAGGACGGGATTATAGTGCACGATGTATGCGCAAGCACAGCTGCATTTTCTATTCGCTCACTCTTATATTCCGATAGGATGGTAATCCGACACGACCAGGGAGAGATCAGGCGCACCACCAACGGCTTTACTAGCTGTCCGAGGCACGAAGTATAACACCGCCAACTTCCTGACTCTAAACCGTTATTGTGAATTTCTTGTCAGAAAAACTCAATAACTGATTTCAATCCGTCGCGGGATTCGAACATTGAGGATCTCAAGATCATTGGTCGCGTTGACGACCACTAGACCAAATTAGCAGTCAATACTGCAACTATAACATGGCTTCACCTTCGTTCTGTTACAATGAATATTTGAAAGTTGCTTTGCGGAACCTGTATCATCTTCTTCACGCTGTAGGGTTTTTCGAAATGTTCCTTGAGAGCCGGCGTGGTCGCGTTCGCTATCCAACGCAGCCTCACTGTGTTCCCTACGCACAGCCATGTTGCAGTCACGGCAACACCCGTAACACTTATTATCACACCTTGGCTGTAAATAGAAAGTAGAAAGTTGCTGGGTATTTTTTGCGAATACAAGGAACACTGGATTTTTTCTGTATGGGGACCTTTGCGAGACGGACTCAATTCTTTTTGGCGCCGCACTGGCAGTCTGCCTTATCATTGAAACAGAAACAGAAACTTTTTCATTTAATACTTATTGAAAGACACGCTTTTGTTTAATTAGCACTGGTTGCGAAAAAATCTCTGTCCTGGGAAGAACCAACAAGAATCTCAATGGGACTTTTTAATTTCCCGCTAAGAAAATTGAAAATATTCAAAATAGGGAAGTTATTAGTTTCACCCCGATTTTCGAAAAACGAGTTTTCATCAGATCTCGACGTTTTGAGATCCTAGCAAGAACTTCTTGATCGATTGAGATGCGGTTTCTAAAGATCTCAATGTGGAATAGATTTGGAGATAATATGAACCGACTCAGACGAGTAGATTTTGAGAAATTAAAAAAAAATTAAAAACTAATTTTTTGGAATAACTTTTAAAAGGCTTTACCGATCGATTCTAAAAACTAATCAGTTCTTAACCTCAAAAAATGACGTCGAATGTCGTTTGAAAAATAAAATCGGTTCATTCTTTCGTGAGATATCGAAGGAGAAAGAATTTGAAAAAAAACTTTAATATAACTCCGAGATTCCGCAACATAATTTGGTGAAATTTAGAGCGCTTTGCATTTGAAATTAGCGGGAAGGTCCGGGGATGGCTTGCAGTGTCAACCAATTTTTTTGTAAATAACATCTTTCTATCATGCTTGTTACACAATTAATTAACACAACACAAATTAGAAATAGCTTCATACTCAGGAGTTATTATCATCCATAAATTCCTCAATATTATAATAACCTTTTTTATACAAACTTAAATTAATAAATTTTTTTAAGTTTGAGCAGGTCAAATTTAGTATGATTTTTGGGGTTTTGTTGTAAAAACATACAATATCGCCCCAAGAATTAATTACTGACTCGGTGGAGTCGAGTAACTGTTACTTCTAACTTGTATCTGTTCTAAGTATTTATAAAATTAATATCACTTTTTTTGTTACACTACTTTCATTTTTGTGTAAGTACATTCCATTTTCATAAATGTATTGAGAGACCAAAGTTAATACGTTAATTTCCTTAAAATTTTGTCTGAGAGACTCTTTAGGTTTTGAATCACAAATTGCTCCTATGGCTCCCTTCTGTAAAACAAATATAATTTCAGCGTAAGTCGCATTTCTCCATAGCAAAATACTACACGATATTATGCTAAGAAAATAGCTAAAGTAAACTAGCTTAGCTGTTTCAACATTGGTAAGACTTCTTATCTTTTTACAGCGTATGCTGCAGAGCTAAGTCTGCTTACTAGTTTTTATTTATGGAGACCTTATCATCACGTCACACTAGACGCGAAGCTTCCAAAAGAAATGGTGATATCGACAAGACTCAGCTCCTCTCCATTTAAAATTACATTAGTATTATCATATTTGACATTTGGAGTTACGAATTTCATACATTTAATTTTAGTGACATTTAAATGCAAATTATTAACATTAAACCAATTTACTAATATATCATCGTCACATACATACTTTAGTAACTGCCGTTTTGAATTGAAAATTAATGAAGTGTCAGGAGCATATAATACAACATCATGGTTATCCCTACTATGTAAGGTAAATCATTAACATACAAGAAACAGAAATGGGCCAAGAATTGAGCCCTGAGACCCATTTGTGTTTTCCACTTGGAAGAGCTAATGACAACTTTCTGGCTTCCGTTACTTAAATATTGTTGCGTGCCACAGTCGATGCCTGGTACATGTCACTAGCGCCACTTATTATCGATTAGAAGAACTAAGCTTTCTAGAAAACTCCACACTCGAATTTTCTACACTTAGTCGGTCGTGACCGATATTTGCTGGAACATTCTAGATGTGTCGGTGGAAAAGGCCTATATAAAGCCGTTAAGGGTTGCGACCGAGGTAGTATTGAATTAGCGATACAAGTGAAGGCTTAGGAGCGAAATAAAGTGAACTAAATTGTTAAGTGTGAAATTGGTGTTCGACAATTAAAGTGTCAATTTTGGTAATTCAAACGGCAGTTTTTATTGTCACGAACGCTAAGCTCGTAACATTATGAAATAATTAATTTAAGAGCATCACTTCTTACACCGTAGTGTTCCTGTTAGTTCCTGGTGAAAACAATCGAAGGCCTTGGATAGGTCACAAAATATACTCAAAGCATCCTTTGAATTCTCCCATGTGTTAAAGATATATTTGATCAGTTCAACACGAGCATCAGTCATCGCTAAGCATTTAGTGCCAAGATTTTCATGGTTGAAAGCGCTACTGAACAAAGTAGTACTATCCCAACCTGGAGAAAAAGAATTGAGTAGCGTATCGCAAATCTCTTGCATTTCCCTCATCGGCAGATTGATAGTACGAGTGTTATGCCCATGGACCCCGTCATCATAACGCCGGAAGACGTAGCTAAAGCGGTCCGTATGTCCCCGAACTGGAAAAGTCCGGAACTGGACGGGCTGCATCACCGCTGGCAGAAGGGGTTGGTGGCGTGTCACGCTGTGCTCACCCGACAATTTCGAGAGACCCTCGATCAGAACGCGCTTTCGAGCCTCTTCACTACTGGAATCACTCTCTTGGTTCCTAAAGATTAGGATACCACAGACTCGAGCAAATACCGCTTCAACTCGTGTCTACCCATAAGACACTGACATTCGTTTTAAGTACGAGAATCACTCATTACCGAGACTTAAATCAGGAGATAACACGCGCTCAAAATGGATGTCAGGGCGGTGTTCTTGAAACCAAAGGACCACACTCGAATTTTCTACACTTAGTCGGTAGGGACCGGTACTCATTGATGCGGTCATTGGCAATGTGGATATTAAACGCAACCGTTTGGACTTCTCCACCGGCTTGATTTTCAAAAAAGTTTAAAAAATGGTACCCTGACAAGAAATTAACTCCCCCGAATTTAAAAGCCAATAAAATGAAACTATTTTATTCTTTTTAGTTCTTTCCTTAATTCAAGTTAATTTTTTTAATCTTTTGAGTAAATAAAGGAAAAGTTATCATAAGCGTAAGGTAAAAACTAGAATATCGTCTAAACAATTAGACTATAAGATTCATCCCTTATTTTCCTCCTTTAGACGTGAACTTTACTCTCAAAATTTATATAGGATCGTCCCTGAAGAATAACCAATTTAATAAAAAAAGGAATTATTAAAATCGATTAACAATTAACAAATAAGTAATTAACGTAATATTAGGTCCTTATGTATGAAATTGCCGTTTTTTATGAAATAAGCTAACGTAATTTTTTTTCCATATTTTTTATTTCTTTGATGAAAGTAATCAAATAAAATGCAAATGTAATCGATGCATCTTTGCCAAAGCAGTGGCAGTTTATTAATTCCATTCTTGAATAAATCAGCTGGACGGAAGGCTATAAATTCTACAAAGGCATTTTGTACTGCCTGTCGGGTATTGAATTTTTTTCCCGCCTAAAAGTTATTCAAATTCTGGATAAGTAGACGTCTGTAGAGCTTCCAAACCTAGCTTTGTTTGTAATTTGGAGACCGTCTGTTGTACATTATTGGTTGGAGACTTGCAATCTTCTCCATCATTGGGTTAAGTTCTTGACAGTACACATATGCAGTAATATTCATCCCGTTTGGTAAGAAGCTGTGATGAACCCCACCCGCGCTAGACCACCAAACAGTGACCATTGCTTTTCTAGGGGTAAGTTGTAGTTTAGGGTATTGTTTAGGTGCTGAACCAGGATCCAAACAACTTTTAGAGCACTTGCGATTGGCAAACAGAATTCATATTTTGAGTTTGTGGGGCATTTGTTAGTCAAACTTTTTTACCTTGCAATTCGACGTAAATTGACCAATATTGTTTTGGTGCTAACTTCGAAAGCCGCATATTGAGTATTATCAGCTTCCACAATCGCCTCTCATACAAAATAAAAGTTATTTTTTCTGAGAATTGCCTTTAATTTGTCATTGTCGACCAAAGTTTAGTTATAAACAAATGACTAATTTTTAAAACAGAATTCCACGTTTTCATAATAAAATCAATTTTAAATTCGAACTCTTAGCCACACAAAAATTATTTTGATTTGTAATGGCCAGTACTGCAGAACGGCAATTTCATAGGTAAAGACCTAATAGGTCTATTACAAAAATCCCAGTCTAACTAAAAACTGGAGAAACACCAAAACGTTTTTTTAATGATCATCCATTTCTCACCTATTGGGGTCCGGTCGAATGTCCCAACCTTGAAACGGCATGTTACTATATCTTAAAGTTGCAATGCCGATTGGCCCTGAAATTACAAGAGCAGTTATTACTTTTTATACATTTATTTCTAAAGCGTATGATCTCATCATTCAGTCTTAATCGTGGGTTTGTTTCTTAATGAGGACTTTTTATGCAAGTTAGTGTGACAAATCACAATCCATCTGATGGTAAGTGGTAACTGCAGTCTAATTTAACATGAATGTACGATTTAAGCGTTACTTTAAAAATATTGTATATGTTCAACGTGGTATGGGGTTGGTGTTCTAAATATATAAATACAAAAATAAATATTTTTTTATACAATGCGCTTCGAAAACTCTTCAGTCATAAAATACACCGCACGTGTGTCGACTTCTTTTTGTTCGGTAACGGAAAATGTGTCACAGAAAATATAATAAATTTAGAATCCCAATAACCAGAAAACGTGTTTGCTTTGCTAGAAGTATGTCCCAAGGGTAGTATTTTACAGCAAATCGCGACCTCTCAGTACTATCAGAACATCTCGAAACCACTTCGAGTCATCGTACAACTCGATGATGTCATTACTATTGAAGTTCTATGCCAAGTAATCGCCATTTTTTTTTATAGGAGAGGGAGGAAACGAGCATGCGGCTCACCTCATGCAAGCGACTACCGCTGCCCATGAACATCCGCAAAGCCAGGGGAATTGCAGGTGCGTTGTCTGCCTTTTAGAAAGGAGTAAGCTCTTTTCTTGAAGGTCCCTAAGTTGTATCGGTCCGGAAAAATTTCTGGTGGTAGTTGATTCCACCAAGAAAGTTGTGCGAGGAAGAAAACTTCTTTTAAATCGCTTAGTGGTAGACCGCCAGTCATCCAGATGGTATGGATGGTATCGCGAGTTTTATCGCGTTGTGCAATGGTGGAACCTGTGGTAGATGCGATAAAATACGCAAAGAGATGCAACATCTTTTCGCAGTGCCAGTGAGTCAAGCCGATCGGAAAGTGCTCGTTCGCCGACGATTCGAACTGCTCTGCGCTGGATGCGATCAAATGGAAAGAGCTGGCACTAGGGAGCCCCGGCCCAGATATGGAAACAGTATTCCATGTGCGGCCGAACCTGCGCCTTGTATAGTTGCAGGCGGTGAGCCGGCATGAAATACTGTCCTGCTCTGCTGAGCACGCCAAGCTTTTTAGAGGCCAATTTGCCCTTCTCTTCTAAGTGACCACGAACCTGCACGTCACTCGATATGTCGACGCCGATACTGGCTGCGGCAACAACGGGAGTGTCCTGAAACTGAGGAGATACGACGAAGGGGTTCTTTTTAGCGGTAAACGCGCAAACTTATGTCTTCTGGGGATTAAACTGGACTAGATTTCGCCGCCCCCAGTTCGAGATTTTGTTCAACGAAGTCTCGCCTTCAGACACATGTTTGTCCCGGTACTCGGCGATGTTTTCTCGAGAAATATTGGCACGGTCGGTGTACAAAGCATCACTGGTGATGTCCTGTGCAATAAATGTTACCGATTTGCAACATGTCATTGATGCGCAGAAGAAACAGCGTTGGTGATAGCACGCAGCCTTGTGGCACCAGCGTTAATGGACTTGTAATTGGAGCATGCACCGTCTACTACGACCTTGATGTTTTCATCAGCAAGAAAACTGGTGATCCAATTGCGCAATTTCTTGGGAAGCTCACAGGAACGAAGCTTCGTAAGGAGCGCTTTGTGCCAAACTCGATCGAAGGCCTTCGCTATGTCCAAGCTAACGGCCAACGCCTACCCTTGGAGTCTACTGCATTCGCCCATTTATGAGTTAGGTAACTTAGAAGACTACCAGCCGAGCAACCGCGACGGCAACCATATTGGCGGTCACTAATCAGCTGGTGATCCTCAATGTACCGCTGAGCTGGCTGTTAGTAATAGATTCCATCATTTTAGAGAACAAGAAGGTGATGGTAATAGGCCTATAGTTGGACGAATCAGAGCGGTTACTTTTATTAGGGATCGCGTGCACGAAAGCTGTCATCCATGATTTCGGGACTACGCCTAGGGAGTAGGAGTACCGGAAAAGACGCGTTAAGACCGGTGTCAACTCCGGAGCACACGTCTTCAGCACAATAGAAGGGACGCCATCAGGCCCACTCGACTTGTTGATGTCCAGGGAGAGGAGTGCTCTGCGCACCGAGCGTTAGGTAAACAGCACATCCTGCATGGAGCACTCACACTGCGGGTTGGTCGGCGGTGTGTTCCCCCCGTCATCAAGAGTCGAGTTGGACGCAAAGAGAGAGCCCAGTAGGTCAGCTTTGTCCTTTGCGGCATGGGCCATTGAGTCAACCTTCCTGTGCAGAGATTGAAGAGATAGCTGGCAGAAATTCCCTTGGACAGCTTTGGCGAGAGACCAGAATGCACGGGTTCCAGAAGGAAAGCGAATTAGTTTCGCGCCAATTCTGCCGCTGTGCTCTGACTTTGCCCTGACAATGACACTTTAAAGGAACTGCAAGCAGAATTATACTTGTTTTTAAGAACGCTGGTATTTACATCGCGAGACGTCGATGCGCGAGCCCAGGCCTGGTAATACTCCTGCTTATGATGCAATGCAATTTTGCAGGAGCCACCAAACCAAAGCTGGGTTCTGCTTTCGATAGGTACCACAGATGATGGAATAAATAGTTCCATTCCTTGTAGCACTACATCAGAGACAGAATCAGCAACCACGCTAAGATCATCCGGCGAGAAGCAAACCCGCCTCCAAGGGTAGGGTGCAAAATAAGATCCGTCCCAATTGGCTGACCTATAACGCCAAACACGGCGGCAACCTGCAGTACGCAACCGCGATGGGAGCGTGAGTGGGCGTGAGTACTCTGGATCAGACAATGGTCCGAGGAGCCAAGTGGGATCATCAACGGAGACCTGATATCCGTCCTGATTAGAGGTCAGCAGAAGGTCCAACAGGGAAGGTACATAATCTTCCTCGTCTGGGATCCGCGTAGGCGAGGTAACCAGTTGTGTCAGACCATATGCCAAAGCAAAGTCATAAACAGATCTACCCGC
>DWHP01007175.1:0-11070 GCA_018247895.1 Parnassius honrathi
GCTTTGTGGCGTACCTTGGGGGAGACCTATGTTCAGCAGTGGACTTGTGAAGGGCTGTAATGATGATGATGATGATGTAAGCATGTTGCTTAAAAATATTAAGAATGTTTGGTGCGGGTGCGTTCACCCTAATTTACCTAGCCAAGCATGACAACTACTGGTATGATGATAAAAGGAAGTTGATGATAAAAAGAATTCTTGACACTTTGATTGAATTATTAGTGTCGTTGATTAATTTTAGAAACTGGCTGGGTTACAAAAGTACCTTTTTGTTACAATTTTTTTTCGAAAATCAATCTTTAAGAAGTGTAGTTTTTTTTTATAGGATAGGATGACAAATGAGCACACTGTCCACCTGATGGTAAGTGGTTGCTGTGGTCCATAGACATCTACATCTATCACATCGATTACAAATCAAAATGCAGATGCATTGTCATCCATGAGGACTTAGGTGGAATGCCTCATTTCTAATAAAAAGGGTCTCCGGTTCTCTACAACTCACCATTCGAAACACAGCAGCATTAAGCTACTATTTGACGCTGGTATTCTGTGAGATTGTGGTCCTTTCCCGGTCGAGCTGACCAATTTGTGCTACAACTATACTACTAATATAACTGCAGCATGGCTCTACCACGTAAAATAAGTAAGTTATTATTTTAAATAATAAGTAAATTATTATTTTAAATAATTTTTTACCCTTCTTAATATATTTGTTATTAGTTTGGTTCTGGTATATGGTCCCGCCCTACTAGAAGATCTCTCTTCTTTTTAATGATGCTTCCTTGTGACTGATGAAGTATCAGCTGAAGAAACTAAATTCACCTTTATCTATAAATAAAGGATGAACTTAAGAAAATAATAATCGACCTTATCACAGTTTAAAGACCTTACAAATGGGAAACGAATGTACTTGTGCAGAGCAATGGTGGGGGTAATGCTGGGCAGGAGGTGGGCCGACTTTGTTCTAGCGCACTTCACCGAGTCGGATAGACAAATATATGCGGTTGGTGCGAGCGTATTTTATAGTACTCATTTGACCAAATTTAAGTGCTCTTTTCGAAAAATATAACATCTATAATTGCGAATTACTGTTGTAGTTACTAAGTAAAATTGAATCCAAATGACGGCTATGTTTATGTTTCCCTAATTTTTTGTTGATAAAATAATTTATCCGAATGCGAATATAATTAAATTTAACAATCGAAAACTGCAAACATCAATAATATGAGTATCACGAAAATATTTGGCAGTGCGACACTTGTAAATCGTCTTTTTTGTAGTAATAAAAAATGATCTTGTTTAACAAACGTCTTCTAACTTATAAGTATGTACAATCGTAATAAATGATAACGAGTATTTTAAAATCCAAAATCATTTTATTTCCATTTTCGTGACAACCTCTATTATATTTCTACCAGTCAATGTGGCATTGCGTGCCATTTATTTCATGTGATATCTCGCCTAAGTATCTCCCGATCTGAATATTATAGCAATACTAGTCAGTACGTGCAAAAGGTTATACTTTTTTTGACTGACGCGTAAAGGTAAAATGTCTATGTTACATAAAGCTATTTAAGGTTATGACAAAATGTTGCAATTTAAACATTTAAATAAAATATAAAACATTTCTTGATGTATTATTTCAAAGTTAAACCAATTTTTTCAAATTACTTGTTTTTATTCTTTACTAATATGATATACACAGTGAATATATTACAATAAATGTCACCTTAATAGTTTTACGCAAACTATGTTATAAATTTATGTATCTCACACTTTTATACCTCTTACCACAGTAAAATAGTACAAACTAGTTTTGTATGCATTTCTTACTGCTGCTATTACATTTAAGAAAAACAATTTTCTAAGTAACTTTTGATATTATACATTTAAAAATTTTACACTACAAAACATTTAAACACATCCATCCTTATATTAAGAATATTCGCTTAAAGAAATAGGATTCTTGCAATTATGAAATCTTGTTAAAACAAAATATATTGATATTAAAATAAAATGGAATATTCAATCTACCAATTAGGTGTTAGCTCATTGCATTTTGGTTACTGCTATGATATGACCTGAAACAAAATAATTAACATGGTATTAATTGTGAATCAGTCACTAAAAACACAATATAAAAGTAGTTTTGGGAACAAAATGTAGGTATAACTGTTTTGTAATTAGTCATTACAAAGTGACAGTTACATTTTGTTCCTAAAATTGCTTTGTTTTTTAATTGGAAGACGTTTTTAGATTACTGAACTGGAAAGGATACGGGTATTAACTATTATTGCCACTTCAGACAGTTTGTCGGAAAGATTGAATTCATCAAAATCATTTGGTATAGCTGTTGATTAATCATCATCAGGAAGTCATCAATCATTATTACAGCCCTTCACAAGTCCACTGCTGATCATAGCCCCCGCCCCTCCCCAGAAAGCCACAATGCACGGTATTGAGTCACCTATATCCATAGATTTCCTGCATGTCTTACCAGGTCATCACTCCATCTGCAACTAGTACGAGGCTGCCACTCGAGAACCTTGTCTCCTTTGTTATTATTTTACCTATAATGTGTCAACATTATAAAGTGCCGAGGGAACGAGGGCGCATGCTAGTACTTGCGCGCTAAGTCCCTGGCGGCAGCGGTGTAGTGTTTTGTGGAGTGTGGACTCACTGAGTGACGTGGGGCGCGCTAGTACTTGCGCGCGAAGTCCCTGGCGGCGGGCGTGTAGCGGTCGGGGTAGGGCGCGCCGGGCGGCGGCGGCTGGTAGGCGGGCGCGTGCGCGTAGCGCGCCTCGTAGCTGCCGCCGTAACGCGCTTCGCCCGCCCCCCAACCCTCTAGCGAGCTGCCGCCGCTACCTAAATTTATTCATCATACAAAAATAGGTTACCGTCTAGCTGGTACCCGGCGCATTGCTGCCGCAGAAGAAATATGTGTGAAAATATCGTTTTTAATTTGGAAGAGTTATATTTATTAATTAGGAATGATAATACAATAATTGCCATTGAATAATCAATAAATTGTCGGACAACAAAGTATTACCGCGACCCGATGAACGGTACGGCAGCGCATAGAATACGAACAAGCAATAATTTTTATATATTAAATTAGTAATGAGGTGAAATATTTTACAGATTTCACAGTGGGGGAAGTTAATTTGTTAGAAAAGTGTAGAGCTAATGTATATTTCTGAAATATCAGTTATATTTTATATTCATATGTACACAAGCAATTGAATAACCTAAAATTAAATTGTAACTATGACACTGTGTGTCAACCTGTCCACCCAACTGCCGACCTCCGGTGAGGGTGAGATTATTCACCCTCATTTGTCGTGGTATAGAAAGTCGAGATATCACAATAAGGCGCCTAAGCGATCAAAATAACTTGAGATTTATATCAACATCGAAGCACGTATTTCATTTTCTCTAATAGTTAACATGCGCGGACACTTTACACACAAACTCGCATCACTTATACGTTTCGAAATCCACTTCAAGCCACTATTTAAAGTTGCAATTTAGTCATAACATTTAGGCGTACATTACACGCTCATGCAGGCGTCAATCAATTACATCAATCATGATTGATAAAAAACGGATGGTGACTGATAGGCGCACATTACGCGCTCATGCAGGCGTCAATCACAGCATTGCACGGTACGTTATTCGTCAATCACAACCGTGATCGTTGTAAAACTGACAGCAAACCTACTGTGGAATGGGCACCTTACACTTTATGTTGATATTTATTTTATAATCTTATTTATCTACACGATTATGACTAATCTAATGAGATATCGTTTGTCAAAATCGTTGGTAAAATTTTTGAACAAGCAAAGTAGACATCAAAGTACAAATATTCTTATTTTTCCTAGTAATTTAAATAATATCTTAGATAATTCTCTTAGGTGGTGCGTCTCCTTTTCTGCCTTAAGTTAGTTTGGGGAGAAACCACCCTCTTGCCTATTTCTGTCGCCAAATAGCAGTGCTTAAGCAGCTGTGTTCCTCCCTGAAGCGTGTAAAGAACCGAGACAAACACAGGCTCCGAGAGATTCCGACTAAGTCTTCGGAGGTGATAACACAGAGATAGCTTTCCTTCTTTGAGAGTTGCAGCAGGTGGACTGTAACATCTTTTGTCACCTGTTTTAAAAATAAACTGAACATGCTTATTACAGACAATCTATATTTCTTACATTCACTTCCACCATTGGACGACCAGGCGGTCGGCGGGTCTTCACCCCTACGTTGTCGATATTCCATTAGAACCAAACGGTTTACTTCGACATTTTTAATGCATACAGCAAAGGAATGGAATAATTTGCGCGCGTCTATCTTTCCTTCAAAATACAATCTGGTACTATGTAATGTATATAATGTAATACGCTAAGACAGTGGGATTTACCATCTAAGACTGCACCCACCACTTACCACCAGGTAGGATTGTAGTCAAGCGCTAGCTTATAAAAAGTAAAAAAAAAAAGTAATAATTTCAGAATTCACAACGCATCTGCGGAATTCTTTGTTTGGAATTGACTGTAAGGGCCATGTGTAATGGCAATTACTACCTATAGAAATAACAATATATTTACCTTTAGCAGGGGCAGCAGTTTCAGGGTAACGATTTGAGGCATTCCAGTTGCGAGGTTCTGGTTTTCCTGGAGGGGATGGACGATACGACCGGCTATCCCGCGAATCGTATGATCGGCTGAGTATAAATAAAAACAAAAACTTTATTATTTATGTAAGTGTGCCGTCCGACAAGCGAAACGCACCTAAACCACGCTAACAAATTTTCGAAGTACTGCGTACAAGTCTTCTGCTAAACGTAAGGTCACTGTATAGATTGCTACAAAGTACAGTCCTGAGCCACCTGTATGTTTCATCAGATTGAAACTTCATCTAATGGGGGTGGGGGGGCCGAAACATTGTGCTCGCCAGCATTAGGCTGCTATTCGTGAGCCTTTCTTTTCCATCGTTTATCGGTTTTTCGTGCTATATAGCCTTATAGACTTTATTGGAATATATTTAATGTAAATTTAGCTGGTATTAAAACAATATTTACCTTGGCTCTTTAGGTCGAGTACCAGGTGGCATAGGTTGCCTGGTGTCATCACTAGCACTGCCATTGCTAGGGTATTTCATACTTCCAGCTAGAAAATGAAAGTATTAATTAGACAATCATTTAAGACTAAGTTTTTTTTAAATTATTATTTATATTATGCAAACACTTTGTCGACATATTTTGCAAAGGCAAAAAAAATATTTTTTTACTAAAACATTTTTTATCTGATTTTATATGTAATTCAGAGGTCTCACTGACAAGTTAGGCCAGGTATGTAAGGTCATGGTTAATGGTGTAACTTACATGATACGTGACGAGGATAGTCCCGTTTGTAATCACGTTCCCTGTCCCGCTTGTCTGCGCCGCGGTCGTATGCCGCTGCCATGTCGAAACGCGGTGGCGGGGGGGCTTCAAACTAATAAGTTTCCAATTAATATAATGTTGCCTGTGTTAATAAATTTATATATAACGAAAGGAGGGGATGTGTTAAGCCTAGTGATGGCACACCTACTTTATGCGACAAGCAAAAACAGGCTTTGTATGAGATATAATATCAAAAAAACTAAAATCGATCTTTTTTATTTTCATTAATATTTTCAAGAAAGGGAAAATATTAATAGCATTATTACAAAATTAAACCAATTTGTGTTGACATAAAATGGATCACCACCCTCCAATTTGATACACATAACCCTAATTTGATACAAGCAATCTCATCATCATTACAGACCATCAAAAGACTACTGCTGAACATAGGCCTCAACCAAGGAATGCTACAAAGCATGGTTCAGAGCTACGGGAATCCATTGACTTCCTGCATGACTTTGGTTGTCACTCCATCAAGCAATGAGCATTTCAAACAATACAATTAATTAATTGTCAGTTCTTGAGCGGTACACAAAACATTGGTAGCAAACGCCATTCTAAATTGTTCTCATCAAGTCAGTGTAATATAGGTCATATTAGAAGATAGTTTTACTGCGATCTGTCACAAGCCAGTGTTTTTAATGTTTTTTTTAGTTGATATATTAATAGAACACTAAATAGATTTTTATAGTATATGATTGATTACAAACTTCATAAATTTCTTCAATTAACTGGATAAGGTCCTCTTTTGACTAAAGTTGAAGAGCTTTACCATAATGACAATGCTTGGACACACTTGAAACTGAACATACGTCATGATGTTCTTGCCTCGCATACAATGAGATGCTAATATCACAAACAGTTGGAAGCCACAAGATTATCCTGGATTTTCCCTTAACCGATTCTTGCACCAAATATCAAGGGAAATGTCACTTCTACATGCATGTCTTTTGAAAGCATTTAAATGTTAATTAATCATTATTATTGCTTTAATCCTAATAAATACACCAAAATCACTAAATACTTCATTTAACAACCCCCTCAGTAATTTTATTCAAATAGTAGACAGTTAATAGCAAAAAGAAGCCACACTGCATAATATAATTAAATATTATATTCCATGATAGTTTATATATGTAAGCTCGACAACTAATTTATAATTCATAAATGATTAAATATTTTATATAATCAAGTGATATCTATACTTATTGACCATTATAAATTATAAAACATATTTGTAATAATCTAATACTGTATCTCAATTAAGCTTAGTTTCAAACTTTTTATTGAATCAGCGGTGAAAGTATAAATGACATTCATACATATTCTTTAGTAATCACTATATTCTTTCAGTTTATATTATTTCTTATATAAGAAAATAAAGCCAGTTATATATTGACTAAATAAATACTTCCACTTTATACATTTATTGTAATTTGTACATATTAGATATAAATAAACATTTGTTAGTTATTTTGTTGGCAACGCCAAGCTTTAAAAATCAGTCATCTACAGCGAAAATTTAAAAATAATAATAAAGTATCCATACCAAATAGTGACTTATAAAAATAGATGTAAAGTATACTTGCCAATCGTAACTGTACTTTAGAGTAAAATGGTAATTTGATTTTCCAAACTTGCTTACATGCTTAGGTTTATTGGAGCGTACGATGTTGGTCTGCGCGAAAAAATGTACAGTCAGCTTATATTTACATTAAATAAATATTAGTACACATTCACTTATAAAGTGACAACCATTGATCTGATTAATTGCTTTCATTTTAAGATGTCAATATAAGATATATTTTTTTATATAAAAACTAAAAATCCGCCCCAGCTTCGCACTGTTGATTTCTGGATCTCGACAACAGCGCCACCTACCGGGTCCAAAATGAATCTAAACCATCCAGGAACCCATTCAAACACACAAAAAGTTTCATCAAAATTTGTCACGTCATTTTGGAGTTTCAGCGAGACTAATGGACAGCAACTGATAGTGAAGAAATTTGAAGCTATAAACAAAGTTACAGTCTATCTGATGGTAAGCGACTCCTGCAGGCTGTGTGCAACTGCAACTAACTTTTAAAGAAAAGCACATAAAGATGCATTGACACCTCTGAGGACTAAGATAGAATACCTGACAGTAGCAAGGAATCATTCAACTGCTGATTTTGATGGTAAATAAAATAAAATACAATTTCAGGCTCTAATATAGACATTTCATTTCCGAAATGAGTAAGGCAATCACATTCTATACTAAAGAGCAAGTGGTGAAAAGGAAAAAATAATCATTAGTAGTTATCCTCTAGGTGCGCCAGTTTGTGTAATCTATCTTATATTTTACTGAAATGTAAAGTTTAAAGTAGCCATTGAATATCTTTAATGTGAAAAATTATTTAAAAAATGTTTTTTTTCCTAGAATTTAAAAAAATCAGGTAAACAAAGGTTAGCTGAATTTTTTTAAAATTCTTGTCACTTTATAATAAATGGTACGTAAATATGTCATGAACCAAGTGATTATTTAAAAAAGTATTTATGCTTCTTGCCAAATTGTCAACTGTTAGGACATTTTGTTACTGCATTTATAACTGTGTATTGATCACCACGTTCATAACATTTTATAGAATTAGGTAATACTGACCATGGGCGGCGGGGGCGGCCGCTTGTGCCGCTGATCCCGGTCATAGCCTGGCTCCGGTGGCGGGCTCGACGCCGGCTTCCGATACGCTGCGCTACTTTCGTATCCACGTTTGCGACGCTCTTCCTCTAAACTATAATCAAAATAAGATGTTGATCAATGACAAGACTCCTAAATGTTTTGGTTGTTTTATAACAAAATTTTTGCAGAACCTCTGAACACTAAGATGTTTTTATAGAATACATACATAGCCCAGAGGGGTAGACAGAGACTACAGACTTCCATTTGGCGTGATCCTGACACACCTCTCTAGCCTCCTCCACATCCTACCTACGCATGCATGCTCGTCGGTTAAGGGTACTCTTAATTTGGCCCATTTTCAATACATCGCCAATTTGGTCGACAAACATTCGCCTAGTCGTCCCTTACCGACTCTGCCGTTCACTTCTGCAACATAAATTTGCTGTCACTCTTTCCTCGTTCATTCCTTCTACAGGGCCAAACCACCGAAGCATTACCTTCTTAATCCTCGTCACAACATCATCTTTCATACCACACTCTTCTCTTATTACACAATTTCTCTATCAATTTCTAATCAGCCCTAACATACTCCTTAACGACATCATTTCTACTGCGTTTGTTCTACTCTCGTGCTTCTTCCGCCACACCCAACTTTCACTACCATATGTTAAAGTAGGGATTAACACAGCATTTTGAATTTCCATATATGCCTTTTTTTGACACATTCTGACGTTCCACTGAGTGTAGAGCCCCATTTACCTTATTTCCTTAATAGAAAAACTTTTATATGATAAACAAACGAGAACAGAGTTCGCCTGATTTAAGATTATTCTGTAGCTCATAGACATCTACATCTATCTTTGAATGAATTAATGAAATATACTTTATTGTACACTTGAAAAACATAGCAGAGAAAAAACAAAACAACAAATAATTTATAGGTACAATTGACGGCCTAAAGCCAGTGTTGGCTGCCAGCACTAGAGGGAATAGAGCGCTTGTCTATTTTCAAGCAAGTGACCTCCGCCCGCGTGCCCAGCACCCACGCGCTAGAATAAATAATTTGTAATATAAAAATTTAACTAGTGATATTGTACAAATTCCTATATTTGATGCATGTATATATGATAAACATTATTTTTCAGTTAGTTAAGAAATCATTAATTTAATACAACAATTTACAAGAATAATCTAGGAATGAAATGAATCCATTTGGCCTCGTCTAAACAACACGGGCCAGGCCAGCGCTGGCTTGTCTGAGGACTGGCGCCAGCGTTACTGGCTTCGTCTAAACCTTGCTTTACTCATTACTGCCGCAAGTAATGAACAAGGAACGCAGCAGTGCATGCACTTCTATGTTTCGGTCTGAGGGCTATAGAAAACCTGTATAATTATATATTTTTAGGCATTCCATAAAAGTCCTTAAAGTTGACAACGTATTTGTAGCTTTCTTTATTTGAACTTAGTTGTAGAATACACAGCCCGGTAGCGTTTGCCACCGGGTAGACTGTAAGATCATTTCTCACTTCAATTGTATAAAAATAAGATTTTTTTAATCTTTCAGGGCACACGAATTCCGCCATCAATCCCATTGTCTATTGCTTAATGACGCGCAACTTTAGACGGTCTCTTCGGAAACTACTCTGTAACGACCCCGGTAACATACACTCTAGTACTAATTTCCATGTAAGTTTGCACGGGTTACGTGTTTGTTACGTTTTATTTTATTTTTTTAAAGGTTACTTTTTCGTATAGTACTTTTAATGATGGTAACTCCTGCATGAGAAACTCTTGAAAAACGTTGATAAATAGCGTTCTACAGGATATAACAGTTATGATGGAATTGAGCACGCTTTCCTGTTATTTTAATATTGATGGGATTCATAGACAGTTGTATTAAGTTTTTGTAATATTTTTACTTTGCACACCTTTATTTGAATTCAAATTACAAAAATTTTGGCGCGACCATTGCCGAGATGAACTTCAGGCGAATTAAGTTTTTAGCCTCAATTAAATTATGTACCTATGTACTACTACGTAGTTACCTATATTACTGTTACAACAAGATTCAAACGACTTTTCAAAATATTTAACACCTAAAGTGTAAAACAGTGTAGAGGCGGTGTTAGAATATCCACTACCCAGACTGAGAGAAACAAGGAAGATGGGTAGCAGCCTCTTCTTAATAACGACTTAGATTTTAAAAAAAAACTACGGTTGCCGACCAGCTTGCCAATCGAGGCAACTGTGGCAAATATCCCCGATGAAAGTTAATCAATGTTGGTTCGATAAAATAATTTTACTTATAGAATTAAATAGGCGACATTATTACAAAGTAAATTTAATCGAAAGAATATACTCTTTTAATTTATATGTACAAAAATAAAGATTATAACATTTATTTGCAATTATAGTTGAAAATGTTTATGATATGATGATATTATCTGCGAAACGTTTTTGGTTTATATTTCTTTTCATTCCAAGGTTTCACTTCTATCGCGTGAACTGCACTCATGTTTTTTATTTATTTATTATAAATTCGGTGCTTGACAACAATCATACCATATGGTAAGCAGTCGCATTGTTTTACCGTAACAAAAGCCTATTAATTCTTGACTTGAAGACGCCAAAATTGTATTCGGATGGAAAGATAGGCGCCGGCAAATTGTTCCACTCCCTTGTTGTACGCACTACAAAAGACGAAACATATCGTTTGGTTGTAATGTGTATATCGACAATAATTGATCCATTTTTTTAATTACGAAATATTTTTGTTGTAGTACAGAAATTGGTTTAATATTGTGGGGTCTAATAAACTACCAGATTTAAATAAAGGTATGATTTTACTACGTTTTTTTTTATCGGAAAACACACCAGACCCGATACTTATATTCAAAATAGTGATTAGACTTGAAACAAATGGATTTTTAATGCACGCAATAACTTAAAAGGAAATTCCTCATAAGTCTGCGGT
>DWHP01007176.1:0-11069 GCA_018247895.1 Parnassius honrathi
TCGATTAAAATTCAAAATGCAGATGCGTTGTGACCCCTGAGCAATAAGATGGAATGCCTCGTTTCCAGTAAAAGAAGATCTCCGGATCTCTACACTCACCATACGAAACACGCAGCATTAAGCTGTTATTTTACGGTGGTATTTTGTGAGAGTGTGGTCCTTCCCCGGTCGAGCTGACCTATTCGTGCTACAGCCATAATATAGCCGCAGCGTGGCTCTACCACGTATAAACTAGCGAATGCTGTGGCCCATAATCATCTAACATTCAAAATGCAAATGCATTGTTTTCCTTTAGGACTCAGATAGAGTGCCTTGTTTCCAGTAAGAGACTCCGGTTCTCTTCAATCTCTGTGAGAGCGTGATCCTTTTCACCTTAGCCGACCCATTCGCGCTACAAACATAACATACCTTAATCGTGACTCTGCCACGCATAAAAACACACATTATTTTAACATTTACTAACTTTACAAATTCGTCGCCCACGGTAGAGACCAAACACACTTGGTATTTAATAACTTTAATCAGATTATAAAATTCAATGAACATTTCAATAAAAGTCATTAATGATCGGAAATTAAAGTTTAATAATGTGATTCCGGTTCTCTACTTTCAGCTTCTTTAGGCATCTTATTTCGTTTATAAGATACTTATAGCTGTTTAATTTTGTTAATGATGTAATTAAAAGCCTCGGCAGCTACTAACTAACAAACTTTATTGCGTGTGAGTTTCGCCTACACTAAAGAGCCGCTTGTAATTTTTTATAAATTAAACCGAACTACACTTAAGCAAGTTGCCGGGTAAAGGTAACGCTGGAGCGTGCTGTAACTATTATAATCTTTAAACCCAGTATGCAAAGGGTATAATTTTGAATGAAATAAGAAAAGGTATGATTTGATCTGACACAATAAGCCTTTTAAAAATATTTTAATACAGTGCGAAAGGTTTTATGTCTAGCGTTGTCGTTGTCACAAATTATGTGAGAATTTTTTTCTATGTGCTAAAGTTTTATTCCATGTTCTGAAATAAGAATAAAAAAAGATTTATTTCCCTCCCTCTTCTACATCATCACTTCGAATATAGCACTCATATATATATAACATTCATCCAACAATTTCCTGCGCCTTACCAGGTGGTCACCCCATCTAGTGAAAGTCCGTACTACATTTTGCTCACCAGTACGATGCTGCCACGCGAGAAACTTTCTTCCCCATCCCAAATCACAATTGTAAAATTGTGTTCGTATTATAAGGATAGTTGTAATAGCCAGCATTATTATAATACAATACAATTTAAACTGAGCATAAAAAACTGCAATGCAGATGCAAAACTTAAATGCAAACAATTATTTGAACTCACCAATTGAGCGAGTCATATTTTAATTTTACTAGTCATGTATCTATTAAGGCATGTGATTTATTTTCTAGATCGTATTGCTCATCTTTCAACAACAACGTCCACTCTAATATAGAGATTCATTACCTATTATCCAACCTCTAGCTCATTCTGTAGGTATTTCTGTAAGTTCTAAACAAATTTTTACACGTGGTACAGCCACACTGCAGCTATATTATGGTTGTAGTATAAATGGATCGGCTCGACTGGGGTAAGACCACGCTCTCACCGAGTACCAGCTTAAAATAGCGGCTAAATACTGCTGTGTTTCGTATGGTGAGTGTAAAGATCCGGAGACCCTTTTTTACTGGAAACGAGGCATTCCATTTTAGTCCTCAGGGGTGACAACGCATCTGCGTTTTGATTCTTAATCGAGGATAAATGTAGATGTCTATGGGCTACAGTATCCACTCTCTAAGGACTCAGATGGAGTGCCTCGTATTCAGTATAATGGAGTCTCCAGTTCTGTCGATCTCTATACGAAAAAGCAGCTGCTATTTTACGCTGGTATGTATTCTGATTTTGTAATTACGACAGAAACCGTACTGGCGGTCACTAATCAGCTGGTGCTCCTCAAGATACCGCACGAACTGGCAGCTAATGATTGACTCTATGATTTTCGACAACAAGGAGGTGATGGCGATAGGCCTGTAATTAGATAGATCAGAGCTGTTACTTTTTTAAGGATCGAGTGCACGAAAGCTGTATTCCACGAATTTGCGACTACGCCTAGTAAGTGGTACCGGAAAAAACTTAAACTCCTAAATTATTGCGTAAAGCACCTAAGTTACCGTTCAGCTGATGCATGTTCTTACTCTTGTGTCACTTTTAGTGATGTTGATTAAATATATTTTTCATGGCGTTTTTTAGTAGTACTAGTATCCATTGAGTATTTTGTAAATTTCTGTCAAACCATTCCGTTATCTTTGTTTATCTAAAGTAGTCAGCAAAGTTCAAAGGTTCAACCACAGATTATTTTATACTTGCACGTTAGATAAAATGATTGCGGTTACGGCTCTCTACGTCTTTCAAATAAAAAAAGAATGTTAAGAATTAAATAAACGGTTTAAAAAGCCTTAAAGTTTAGATTAATTGCGTTTTACAGTTACTTAAATGAGTTTAGCCACGACGAAATATGGTTTGCACTCTCACGTACTGTTACAAACGGCCTCGGGATGCTAAACTGTTGCAAATGCGTGCTTTCGGCCACTATTTCATTTTCTTGATGCATTCCCGGTTAAGGTTACATTGTTGTTCATAAACTTTATCTTAACAAGCCCATTCACTGTTTGTTAATATTTTTTCTCACGACCTGTCCTCAATAATAATTAAAAGGGGATCGTCATTCCGATTTTCTGCTCCTCATTTTGCTAGTAGATTTGCGGTCGATTAAAATTGTACACTTCATTTAACTTTATGGTCAAGCTTTATGTTTAGATTTGGAACATTTAACACTGCTACGCTATTTGAAAAATTAAAAAACGAACACAAATTTTAATGCAAAACATTTCTACAGAACTGGCTCATTATTGAGCCTTGCTTTTCTATTTATATTATTATGCCAATAGAATAATTGTACGAACACTTTATAGTGATTTCATTTCTAAACTAGCTTTAACGTTCCTGGTCACATTTGTAATAATTAAAATCAAACGTGACTTCCATGTACGAGTTGAATGCTGCATTTAATAGGACAAACAGATTTCTGCATTTCATTATGGGCCTTTCTAAATAGCACACTACCGTTCATTGTATCGGTAACAACCGATACATAATAGGGCCGTCTCTCACGAGAGCTCTTCCATTTGTACTGATACTGATGCTTGGCTCGAGTGGCGATGGACGATGCGATACCTCCTGTAATAAATTGCCCGCTGACACAGCACTGCTCAAAGCATGCACCGTTATCAACTAATAGAGGTAAGCGTATGTTTCAAAGGCATTGCGACTGATTCATTGCTAAGAATATATAGACTGGCTGTTATAATACAAATCTAGGAATAAAAAGTTAATTATCACAAAGTGGAAAAGGAAAACCTTTTTTTGTTTACAAACTGACGTAAAACATACTTTCAACTGACTTCAAAAAGGCAGGAGGTTCTCAATTCCTCGGATTTTTTTTATATATGTTCAACGATTACTCTAAGACGCCTAAACCGATTATGGAAATTATTTTTGTTTCAAAGTGTAAAGTAAAGTAAGTTTGGGTTCCCAGGTCCCATTTAAATTTTATCGAAATCAGTCGAGTGTAATATCTGTAGAATAAAGTTTTTAAGAAGTAATTCGCACACATCCGCTGAATAAAATAAAATGATGTGTCTTACCTAGTTCGAAGAGCACCTCCCGCTCTCCCTCAATTACATGCACTAATCCCGTCACCACTAATCCCACCACCACTACTCCCACCGTGGTGGTACCCAACACCACTACACTAAGAAAAACACACCATCAACAATAATACGACACGTGTTTCGCCTCTACACGAGGCATCCTCAGGTGATGTAGACTCTGCGGCGGCTGACCGCTAAGGAACCGCTCTTAGCAGTCAGCCTGACGCCTAACCCGCCTGTTTTTGTAAGGATTTGACAGTACAGTGACGGTGTATTAATATTTACTATACCCATATCGTCTCGAGGGTGCCGTTAAAGGTCACAGAAGGAAAAAACCAGGAGATGGGCAGCAGCGTCTTCAACATAAAAAAACTGTGGTTGCCATCCCTCCCGACAAGCGTTACAAGTTTGGCAAATATTCCCCCTCCCCCCCCCCATGAGGCAATCTATGGGGAGGAGGAATCAGCGGGGGACTTTCAATAGACAGAACATCGAACGATACGAGTTAGCTGTCAGAGCTGAGGTCCGCCACCCCTGGACGGCCGTTAGATACCTATTTCTTAGATAATTCCTCATTACGTGCACTATAAATCGTCGTAGATAAACTTCTTTACATAAGTAAAGTTGGAAATAATACAAAATCACCCATTTTAAAGCTCGGAGATCTACGAAGCTGTAAGCGCCAAGAGGCTAACAGCACTAACGTCATCGGATACCAGATTTAATAGACTGTAATAATGGCTTCCAAACGGAATTTCAGTCTTGGCGGCCTGCCTCAACGGAGACTAGTCATCTGCTCAGGATAGGATGATAGAGCCCAAATGTATGCGCAAGCGCAGGTGCAGTCTCTATTCCCTCACCCTGAGAATCCGATGGGACGGTAAACCGACACGACCGAAGAGAGATCAGGCGCAAGACCAACGGCTTTGCGTGCTTTTCGGAGTACGGGGGTGAGACAGTGCCAACTTCCTGACTCCGGGCAGCTACTGAGAATTTCTTGACGAAAAAACTCAATAATTAATTTTTTGGCCCGAACCAGGATTCGAACCCGGGGTCTCATGATCAGCAGTCGCACTACTAAAACCACTAGACCAACGAGGAAGTTCAATAGACTGTAACGAGTGACTGAAGAATGAAATAAGGATTATTTTAACATTAATATTTAAACATGAACCTTTAATATTACTAAACAAATACATAGGTTATTATATAAATGCGAAATTTCTAAGTAATTTTGCTGATGACATCTATTCAAAGCCAACGTGGATAAGGTTAATCAGTGAAGTCTTAGCGAATACAGAATAATTTATAAATAACCTTTGGTGGAGAAATCTAGCAATAAGTATAAAGTATTAAATCTTTCGAACCCTTCAATTTCGCCTGGCTTTCACTGACTTATTGCGTAAAGTTGTATCTAAATAGGTATCTCCACAAGCGATGGGACGGGTTCGGATGTTGCCATTATTAATATAGTTTTCTTATCTCGGGATGGCCCTTTCATCGCATTAGCTGTCACTTTAATTAACATGGAAGTACACGAACTTGTGTTGATTAGTTTAGATACAATAACACTACACAATTAACAAAACACGTTGGTTACTAATGGCCTCTTTTTTCTGCTGGTGACATTTTAAAGCATAAAATTAAATGTAATTGAAGATATTTCTTTTACTTACTTTGTACATTTACTTTGAATGTGACACGAAAACTAATGTGCTAGAATAAAGTAAACAAAAGACAGCTGTAAATCTGTAAAAAGTTCTTCATCAGTGCAATGTTTTGTATGGTAAGCGTAGAGAACCGGAGACCCATTTTGGAAACGAGGCATCCATCTTATTCGTCAGGGGTGACAACGCATCTACATTTTGATTCTTAATCGAGATTAAGTATAGATGTGTATGGGCCACAGCATTTACTTATCACCAGGTCAGCAACAGGTGAACTGTGTGGTCGTTTGTCACTTTTATTCTATAAAGTGTTTTTGTTCATTGAACGAATTTAGTAATAGCACGGATTTAAGATACTAATGTTTTTCATAAAATTGCAAAACGTGACCTAAATTTTAGCAAGGTCTGCGCGATATAGTGCTGTAATTAATTAGAGCTAGGTACAAAATAATATTAACACAATATTATTTTGTAGCTTGTCATTTTTACGACAGTTGATTAACGTATTGTTATTTCTATCCATATTTGTATAATGTTTTAGTGTACCGTACATAATCATTTTATCACTGTGTAATATTTAATATGAAATAATTAGCACCAGCCTCGTGGGTCAAGTGACGGCGGATCATGAGCTCTCTGAGGGCCAAAATCTGAGTCAAGTTGGCGGTATTTCTCAGCCGCGCTTCAGAAAGCAAAGCGATATCGTAAAGCCGTCGGTCCTGCGCCTGATCTCTCTTCGGTTATGACGGATTGCAATTCTACCGGACTACGAGAGTGAGCGAAAAGAGTGTGTGTCTTGTGCTTCGGATATTTTTCTTTCTTTTTGGAATTTAGTCTTCGTTATCTGTCCTTAAATAACTGCTATATCTTTGTTTGACGTTTTTGACATTTCTCTCAGCCGCCAGATTGAAAGTTAAATGTTTAAGATTTCTATTAATGTAAAAATTTACTCCATAATCTTCAAAGCACCTAAAGATTGTCCCTGTGGTCTATAACCGAAAATCGAAATAGATTGATTCCTGCAATTTCCTTTGATGGTGACAAACAAGCACACAGTTCACCTGATGGTATGTGGATGCTGTGGCCTATATACATATACATTTGTCCTCGATTAAGAATCAAAACTAAGACGCGTTGTTACCCGTGAGGACTAAGATCAAATGTCTCGTTTTCAGTAAAAAAAAACAGTCTTCAGGTCTCTACACTCACCATACGAAATACAGCAGTATTAAGATGCTATTTTACACTAGTATTCAGTGAGAGCGTGGTCCTTCCCCGGTCGAGCCAACCCATTCGTCCTACAACCATAATATATCTGCGGCATGGCTCTACCGCTTACTTAGAGCACAGTTAGATAATTTATAATTTAAATAAAAATCGGAGAACTATTTGACAGCGTGAGTCGCAATGACGCTTATCGTAAAAAAGGGGATCCCATACCTAGCGCTACTAACTACAAATAAAATCCATTACAAACACTACGGGGCATCCGTTATCGTACTTTGATGTTTTATTTCCGGCGCTTATCTATTTTGGTCATGCTTGTACATCGTATCAATGTTTACTTACAGCGATCGGCTATGATGCAATTCCCTATAAGGTGTAGATATGCATTTCTTTGAAGTTAAATACTCCCTATGTACAATAATTTTCCTCGCCTCTGCACCTATGTATTACCTTCCCTATCAAATAATAGTAGGCTTACTTGCATTCACCACAACAATGGGCAGATAAATTAGACATTTCGAATTACGATGGCGAGGTTTACTGCGTGATAGAGCTGTCACGCCACAGCTGTATTATGCCTGTAGCCCGAATAGGTCAGCTCGACCGGGCAATGACACGCTCTGGCAAAATTTTCGTGTAAAATATCTGTTTACAGTTGCTGTGTTCCGTATGGTAAGTGTAGATAACCGGAAATCGTTTTTACTGAAAACGCGGCATCCATCTTATTTGTCAAGGCTGACAACGCATCCACATTTATATTTTGTTCATAATTACGTAATGGAGACGGTCCCCACTGATATTTGATATTATTCAAAATAATTATGAATTATGAATTATGAATTATTATTGTGTACCATTCACTCACTTGCTTAACCTCCATTCCTTGACTCTCAGGATATATAGAGTTAACCAAATGACCTGTGATTCGTGTACATCTTTATGCTTTTATTTCTGAGTTCAATCAACGAAGTCTGGAAACTGGAAGCCGAAGGTATGAACACAGTTTGACTGACGAAACTACGATGGTGTTTAAAGATGCAGCCTATATACGTCCCACTGCTAGGCACAGGCCTTCTCTCATTTCTGGGATGGTTTTAGAGCAAGTAAATGTCTGCCACTCTGCCCCAGTGCGTGTAAGCGAACTTCACATGTCTTCGAAATGTATTTTTGTCTTATTTCTCAGACATACAGATTTTCTCAAGATTTTATTCTTCACCGTCGAGCATGTGGTAAATCAGCACTTAAGTGGTACTTAACAATTTCATTGATGCCGGCGGAGACCAACCCCTTATTCGCGTAATATGAAATTTACGGCGAGCACTTATCCTTTGAGCTACCACGGCTTTATGAAGGTGCATGCTATTTATTAATTTCTTGCAATCAGATTTATTAACAATGATGATGATAATAATGATGTTTTTTGCGCTCTATCAATATACATATAAATAATATATAACTCTTATCGTAAGTACATTTGTTAAATTAAACACACAGAGTAAAATTAATACTCAAGAAAATAAGTTTTTTTTTTAAGCTAGGTCACTTTTTATTTATATATTTGTTACAAATCGAATCCAAGGCTTTCAACTTATTAAATGTAATTTTTTATTTTCAACAGAACTCATAATGTAAGAAACAGACAAAGCTACATATTTAATACAATACTTCAGCAATAAAGTTCGGTCGGGAGTCGTTCCCTCTCCTTAACATAAGTACGGTACGCGAACAAGTCGTGTTCGTCCTCCACACGTGTGACACACAATGAAATCGTTCAGTGCAATTCAACTACTGATTTACAATATGCTCAGTGTCACTGAAAATTTATTTATTGATTTAAGTTTCGTTTGCTTGAAAAACACGAACTTAATGCCACAGGGCATTCTCTACCGGTCTATTTCCGCGTATAGCATAAATATAAATAACGTAGCAAAAGGTTTAGAAATAATTTAGATAAAAATTAAGTTCCAGGTATTAAAACCGAATGAAGAAACCTGTGCTGTAAATTAAAAAACAATAGAAGACACGATGTTGTGGTGGACATCACACAGCACAGCGTGATAGACTCTGTCTCCACCTCGAAACTCCTCGAAACTTATATGCACTGTTACTTTCCAATTTTACTTTTCATTTATCTATGTAGTATATGAATATTAGTAACTACTTCATGGCCCCCTACTAGTTGTAGTGACGACCTGAAGACGTCCAGGAAGTCAATAGGCACAGGTGTTTTGCCTCATTTCTTAGGGGAGGCCTACTACTGACTTGTGAAGGACTTTAATGATGATGATGATGATTGTAATGACTTAATTTTAATTTTGTATAGAAAAATAAACGTAATATTTTTGGTTTCAGGTAAGCTTCAACTTTAATACTGCAAAAATAAAGTAAGTGAAAGAAATTGAGAGAAACAACAGTAACATAGAATAAACAACACAGCAACTCGCGGCTCCTCTGCGTTTCGTACTGCTGGAATTGTATCCACGTACGTCGGGTGTCCATTGTCTCGTTCTCAGAATTGTGTTAGTTTGCAATAGGAATAAGAGTCTTTTATCTGCGTTAGACTCATCGACTAACTTATAAAATATTCCAGTGTGGATTTATTATTGGCATATACTTAGTGAATTTTCTAAATAGGGAGTTTGTGGTGGCGCTGTTGTCTCGCCCGTTAGCTTAAAACACGCTATCGAAATGCACGGAGCAATAGCCACCCTCGAGCTAAACACCTCAGCTTTCTTCCTAAATGTTTCATTTAAAAACATTATAATTACAAAAATCGGATAATTTGAAATGTTTCCCATTTTTAATTCTTTATTTTTTACTGTACTTTCTAGCTTTCTGGATAGAATTTTGTTATTGTTATGAAGGAGTGATATTTGGAACTTTGTAAGCAATAGCAAAAAAACTTGAGTTGGACATTCGCTCACAAAAACGTTTGACTTAACCTTCAAAACTTGGAACTTCTAATCTTCTTCGACTTAACACAGATAATGTATAATATAGCTCATATACCGAAAAAATAGAAGGAAAGAAGATAGAAAGAAAGAAAAACTTTATTTGAAATCACAAAAAAAATCGAAATATTACAATAAAAAATAAAATGGATTTTTGTGAAGTCAAATTAGGTCCCTATTTCAGCTAACTGCTGCTGTATTAAATGACAGGAGCGCTGATTTTCAAATAGAGCCCAATATTCGCTTCACGGACGGTCATACATCACTTAAAGCTAAAAATTAAAAGCAGAGAAGTGAGCAGGGAAGGAATAAAAGAGGTATTATTTGGAACTAACCACACAATGTATAAGTGACACTTGCATATCACATATATATCCGTACATCAATACATACGTATATACATCATACACATTTAAATGTACATACATATACATTATAAAGTGGTCGATAGCTCAACATCGTATAGTATATTATCTAATCTTAATAAAATAAAAAAACTGAATTTAATTGTAAAGACTTTACGATTTAACAACCATAAACATAAAGAAACGAAACAGTGATTAAACTGAAAAATTAGTGAGGGAATTAAAAAAAACAAGTAGTAAAAACAAACAGTAAGTCTTATCTCACAATTTTTCCAGCATTAATTAGAGGACCTTTATATTGTGCATGTAAAACAAAAAAAAGAAAGAGAAAAAAATAGTTTTAAAATTACGAGGGATTTTGGTCTTGTTTTAAAATTGCTGGTAGTTTTCTTTTAAATGTTCCTATAGTTTTTAAAGCACGCATTGTGGAGTCAGATCGTTCCAGTAGCGAGAAGCTGCATACCTGAAGGACCCTCTATATGTCATTGTTCTATGTTTTGGAATAACAAAGACGTTAGAACATTTACGTTTCGGATATTTTGACCGTTCGCTAACCCACACTAATTTGTCATATAAGTAATGAGGTGCTTTTGAAGAAATTATTCCAAATAATAAGGTAGCTAGGTGTAACCTTCGACGCGACGACATTTTTAATAGGCCGGCATTATTAAGAAAATGAGTAACATGCGTACGTGGTAGTATGTGAAAGCAGAACCTCGCACATGCGTTTTGTACACGCTGTAAGAGTCTCTGAGTCCTACTTAATAGACATGGTCCTAACACTACGTCACAGTAATTTAATTTGGACAAAACCAAAGACTCGCATAGGCTTATCCTTGTTTTCTCTGTTAGGAATGGCCTGAATTATATAAGATTTGTAATCTATAAAAACAGTTTTGTACACTTTCTGTGACATGTGCTTCCAAACGCAGATGGTTATCAAGCTTTAGGCCAAGGTTTCTGGCCTCGGAGATTTGATCAATTGGATTGTTTCCAATTTTTAAAACTATTGGGATATTTACAAGTTTAGCAATCATTTTTTTGACCCTATGGAAGTTTGTATGGTTGTGGTAGTGAAGTATCTGATGGTAAGTCCGTCACCGGAATAAACAAATAAGTCACGGTTGGACAGTTATA
>DWHP01007177.1:0-11068 GCA_018247895.1 Parnassius honrathi
TAAGACCTATCCGTTGGGAGGCACTATTGAGGTCATTGAGCATAGTGCTTAAGTCCTCCAGCGATTCTGCCATAAAGTGAGTGATGTACTCGTCATTGATGTTAATACCGTATACTTTCCAATTCAGTAGCTTGAAATCGTCTTCCAATGCAGCGGTGAAGAGTTTCGGTTATATAACGTCATCCTGTCTTACACCTCTCTGCAGTTGAATAGGTTTTCAACTCTGGTTCTGTGCTCGGAGAGCCATCGTAGCCCTACTGTACAAATACTTCAGCACTTCGATATAGCGCCAGTCATCTTGGCACCGCTGAAGGAGCTGTAGCACCGCCCAAATTTCGACGGAATCAGAGGCTTTCTCGTAGTCCACATATGCCAGGCAAAGTGGCAGATTGTACTCTTCGGTCTTCTGTACAATTTGCCGCAGCAGAAACCGGCTTGTTCAGAAGGCTTGAGGTTGTCGAGTCTGCGTGCGAGACGATTCGTAATGACTCTCGAAAACAGCACGTAGACGCGGCTTAGAAGGAAAATCGGTCTGTAGTTCTTTAAGAGTGCGTTGTTACCTTTCTTGAAGATTAAGATCACCGCACTTCTGCTCCACGCCTCCGGAGTAGTGCCACCATGAAGGACGGATTTGAAGCTTCTGAAGGACTTAAAGTACTGGTGTTTCCGGGGCCCTGCCGTTTTTAAGGTGCTGGAGAGCCATACTAATTTCGCTGAGACTGATGTCCGGAATATCATCTGAATAGTGTCGTATAAGACTTGCTCTTGGATCGTTACAAAACTTGCGTGTGACTCCAACGACAATATGTACAGCTGCCCGTAGAACCTCTCAATCTCACTCAAAATCTCAGGTGTCACGGAAACGATGCTGCCACACTCAGTCTTCAGCGATGACAGTTGGCTCGTTCTGGCAGACAGATCTCTGGCAGACTTCGGAACCCTGGTTTCGCTCAATCGCTTCTGCAATGCGAGCTGTATTGAAGTTGCGTAAGTCGTGCCGCATGCACAGTGGACAGTTGGACAGTTGGACATGAACAGTTTCCACGAGCTTGTCATTCATATCGTCCACTGCATTACAATCTTCTAGGCACTGAAAGCAGTTTTGTAACTCGTGCTGAAAGGTTTCGGGATTTTGGATTAGAACACGAGGGGGACGGAGCGTTGACTTCATTAGACGAGACATCTCCAACTTAACGTTACGATTCAGTGTGTCTCTAACCATTCGGTAATCGCTGCCAGTTTTCGCCCTTGCGATCACTGAGATATCACTGAACAGTTGCCGTCTAGTCGTCATAATGATGTCAATCTCATTTTTTGTTGAACCGTCGGGGCTCGACCAGGTCCACTTTCTGTGGGGCCGCTTCTAGAAGAAATACTTACTTTACTAAAAGAGTCCCTCTTTCTCCGTGAAGTCGGCCAGCTGCTGGCCCTTTGGGTTCCGTTGCCCTATCCCAAATTTCCCTACCTTCAGCTCAACGTTATTTCTTGTGCCTAGTTTTGCGTTGAAGTCTCTCATTAACACCGTATAGTTAGTTTCGGAGGAATGCATGGCTCTAGAAATATTCTCATACATTCCCTTCATCTCCACATCGGGATGTTCCAACGTTGGTGCGTAAACCTGTATGACTTTCAGCGAATACCGTTTGGTGATTCTGAGTATAAGGTACGCAACCCTCGTCGAAACACTCCCAGTCTTTACAACGTTGTTAACGAGACTTGGGGACGATAAATCTAACACCCCCTTGGGACAGATGGGAGCCCTCCCGGTTATAGAACAAGTTGCCGGATTCGAGAATCACCGCGTCCTCCCCCTCTCTTCGGACCTCAGATAATCCTATATTATGTATATTCCAACGCAACTTGTCTATCTATTTTTTCAGCTCCAGGATCTTCTCGTAAGTCCTCAGGGTGCGTGCGCTATATGTTGCCAGGTCGAGTCGCCGTAGGTGGCAACCGAACCTCCACCAGAGATTCTTAGCACCCTCTGCCCTGCCATGGTCGCCACCGTAGCCAGGAATAGCGGGGCCGCCGGGGACTGGGGGCCGTCTATTTGTGTAATTGTTCATGGGGTGTATATTGCCATAGTTGCCACGCTTGGCGAGCGGGTTGACAACCGCAGTTTTTTTGTTGTACAGTTGCTGTTGAAGATGCTGCTGCCCCTCGCATGCCTGTTTCCCTCTGTCGCCTTTTACGACTCCCACGGGAAGATATGAGTTAGTGGATATTCTTAACCGCCACTACACGGTCATCTGGAGGAAGCCGTGGTTAACTATGACATTGGGACTTTGAACAACATAGTCTCTCCATGACTATGGGTGCTGTAAACTGCTTAAAATGTCGAGAGTATAAAGTAAGTTAATAATTTAATATACGTGACAAAATCCATAAAAAGTTAAAAACTAATTTTATTTAAATGTGGTAGTGCGCGACTACTAATATTTCTTTTGAGTTGTTCTTCAAATTGACCTATTGGATTAAGTCAGGGCTTCTGATTGGCCAGGTGATTCTGGTTGAGGGAGGAGGTCGGCACCCTGACCGCTTAAACGTACTACTTTACCAGTGTCTGTATTTGAGCACGCATTTTCTTATAAAAGATGAAAGTTATCTCAAATGAATTCTAATGTTCTTCCTTGTTGAAAAATACGGCGAAGAAAATGGTGGATGTTAGAAATGCATAAATAGTTGTAAATATTAAATACCTTACAAAGCACAAACGAGACTGGTTCGGCTACAAGCGCTTGCAAACTTACGTGATCTAAGCTGAACACTATCCACACGCTTGAATTTGTGAAAGCTTGTTGAGGTTTATCTTATATTTTTTATTGCGAATTTAAGGGACTTTTTATAGGAAGAGGTGTCGTCATGAAGGGCATAATAACGTCTGCCTGGCCAGCTCGTATTATATAGTTTCTGATCAAGATGAAAGTGTTTCGTGCGATAAATTAATCTCAAGTGCCCTGACTATTCCTTTCCTTCTGAGCTAAAAGCAATTTCTAATTATATTTGAACTTTATGATTGCAGATGAGAGTAACAATGGCAAGTTAATCACCATAACTACTTTTTTATGGTCAAACAACTAATAAGTGCAAATTAAATGGGTGGACGGACAGGTTTATTTGCATGCCGGCGTACTACTTGATAGGATTAGACGAAATTATTCAGCAATAAAGAGTAGAAGTAAAAAAACACTACATTGATGTTTAGATCTATCCTAAAATACAAAAAGGTGGATATATTATAAACTAGCAATACGCCCTGAATTCGCCTGGACCGAATCTATAATGCGGAATTATTTAGATTTAACATTACTTATTTCATTTTATTATTATTGACTTAAGGTTATTTTTTTTTAATTTGAGCATTACGGATAAAAGATAGCCTAGGTCGCATCTGGCGTTGCTCTCTCTATCTATTCGTAAAGTTTTATGACAATCAGTTCAAGCAGCCATCCCGAAGATTCAGTGTTGTCGTTTCAGCGCATTTGGCGCTGGATCTGGTGCGAAGATTAGCCCGGACAAACAGAAAGACCCTGAGCTTAATCATCATCATCATTCATCATTACAGCCCTTCACAAATCCACTGCTGAACATAGGCCTCTCTCACGGAATGACGCACGGCGCGGTCCTGAGCCACCTGCATCTATCAACTTCCTGCATGTCTTACCAGGTCGTCACTCCATCTAGTAGGACGTCGCCCCTACACTTCGCCTACCGGTACGAGGCTGCCACTCGAGAACGTTTTTTCCCCGTCGGTTGTCGGTTCTTCGAGCTATATGGCCGGCCTATTGCCACTTCAGCTTACTAATCTATTTGACTATGTCGGTCACTCTGGTTCTACTGCGGATATCCACGTTTATATTTTTATCATGCAGAGAAACCCCTGAGCATAGCACTCTTCACTCTCGCTCAGTGACCTTGAGCGTCCTCATACGGCCGGCAGTGAAGGACCACGTCTCAGATCCGTAAATCATCACTCGCAACACGCACTGGTTGTATAATCTAGTATTTATGTTTTGGGGTATACCTGATGCGAAGATGTGTCATAATTTCCCAAACGCTGTCCAACGTCTGTCCGAGTTGAATCCGTCGATTGACCTCTCGGTCGAAGCTTGATAAAAGCCAGTTGATTTAATATAACAGACAGACACTTAGATTTTATTTATATGTATTGATTATTTAATCCTATTATTGTATAAATATTATACTTGAAGCGATAAAGGATAACAAAGGACAGATAAAACAATATGGAGATTCTTTATCTAAATATTGATTTCTGCTGAGTTGCAAAATTATCGTGTCAAGGTAACGTAAGACATGTGGCATCATAATAAGTCTTAAATAAAAATGGGTGCCTCGTTATTTGTTTGTAATATCGGAGCATCATAAACACCTGCGCAGTTTTTACTGTACGGTTTGACTTTATTACGACATTGGGAAATAGGATTTAGTAGACATTTTATTTCAAATTGATGTTTGATCATTATCATCAAACCCGTAAGTAGTACGCCGCTGACTGCTGACCTTTTCCACACTTGGGGACTACTTACAATATATTTGTGGTTATAGGTGGTGTTGCTAGATTGTTTGACATATTGATGGTATTTTGTGAACTTTCGTTGATGCACATTTGTGGGAAAATAAGCAGATTTTATTTTTTCTTAAAAAAAACATCCAATACAATTTTCTTATGATGTATGAGGCATTTTACATAATATCTCTCGTTGAAAAACATCCATATTAGGAAGAATTATTGGTAGGTTAAATATAAATCGAAAACTAAAAAAGATTTTTTAAATTTTTAGCACCTATACGTTTTTTCCACACGTTCCGCGTTGACTGGGACGGAATACCAAAAGATATAAATCTGGCCATTACACTGACCGCTATTATACTAGTACGAGTAAATATAGAGGTCAGTGGTCCGTTGCAATCATTTTAATTAAGCTGTTTTTACAAAAAATTGTAAATAAATAAATTCTACTCGTAATGGAGAGGTTGCTGGTGCTGACCACTCAAATATATGTGTACTCGTAAGTTAAAAATATAAAAAGGATTAGTTTTGTGAAGAGCTCGTTCTCTTCGCATCTCATCATCTTAACGAAAGCCATGGCCTTGAAGTCATCGTAATAAATAGTGTTTTAATTATTAGTTTACGCTGTTATAAGCACGCGTTGCTGTGATAAATGCTATTAAATAGCTCTAGAAGACACTATATAGGACGATTATCTTTTTTCGATACATTTATTTGTTCTAACGGGTAATATATTAATAGCATGGCTATCTACCGTATAAACCGTGGTAGCTCACTAAGCGTTCACTGTAAATTTTACGGTACGGGTCCGATCCCCGCCGACACCAATGAAATTGTTAATTGCAATTTTATAGTGCTGATCTACCACGTGTTTGGCGGTGAAGGAAAACATCGTGAGCATACCTGCATGTCTGAGAAATAAGAGAAAAAATATTACGAAGACATGTCAAGTTCGCCAACACGCACTGAGGTAGCGCGGCGGACATTTCCTTGACCTAAACCCTCTAAGATATGAGAGGCCTGTGCCCAGTTGTGGGACGTAAATAGGCTGTGACTTTTATGACTGTGTAACTATTTTAAATAATCTGCAACTGGTGTCACCGTAAGTGAGCCACCTTGGCCCTATTACGTTCCGTGTATCGTAATAGGCAACTATGGGAAATCCCAGAAAATTCTTACGGCTTCCGATAGATTCCGGTATACTACCTCGTTTATGCTACTTGTAAAATACCCAGACCGGCGACAGGTAGCGGTGTCAAAAGCTCCTGGTATCGTGATCGCCTCTGCGTGCTGAACGTGACAAGTAAGGCCAATCCTCGCAACAAAAAAAATAACGGAAGGATCCCATGTCTAGCAGTAGTTTTTAACGGGCCGATAAATAAGAAAAATATATAAATTCTCACTCTTGTCGCCTAAAGGGATAGGCAGAGGCTACGGGCTTCCATGTAGTACGTGATCGAGTACGACCCTTCTTACACTCCTCTCACGTCTCCTTCACGTTTATCTATTTACGTTTACCTACTCGCCGGTTGGCCCGTCTTGTGAAGTTGGACAATGTGTTCTATAAACGTTGTATCAACGTGCCATTTTTCTAAAGAAATGTTTAATTACTTAATAGTTGTGCTGTAAAATAATCTTGACATCGTGCTTATGGGGAAAATAATAGTACTAAGTACTATCGACTCAAAACTCTTTATTTATTACAAAAAATAAAGAGTTTTGAATTAAGACATTTATTATTATACATTTCAAAATACATCGGTTATACGCGTAATTCAAATTAAAGTAACATTAGTGTGACTTCTATTGTTGCGGATTTGATGACAAATAACTTATATTGAGTTTTTAAAATCCTAAATATAACAAATGAATTTTTAAATACCATTGTGTCAACGAAATTGACTATTATGCTATGCGTAAACGAACTATGCATTCGTTGGGGGAGGCGTGGACATGTGAAAAGCTGTAATGATGATGACGATGATGAAATGAACTATGCGTCATTAGTAATGGTAGTTCACGATGTAACTTGGAACACTCGCGTTCGTTCGTAATATAATATTTCATAGTGAACTTTGTGATCGGCGGCGTGCCCAAAATATTGTGTCCCGTGCCATCTGCAATTCACTCACTTTTGCAACTCACTTCTTTCAGCATATATTTCCTTTATCATCCTTTTCCCATTGATTATTTATACTTGTACAAACCACCTAAGCTTTCCTTTCTTAAACCTGATCACCATCACTGTTAAATCAATTGTTTACAAATAAAATGACACCTTTGAAAAGTCTAAAAGTGCTGAAGAATCAATTAGCTGCAAGATGACTCCCATGTGATGGATGCCAATATAATTAATGATTATATAACTATTGGTCTAAATTAAGCTTCTTGTAGGACTGATGACTAACACCTGTTGTTTTTTTTTACGAAAAATTCTATTATAGTCAACTCTACAACTAGTTTTTCTGGTTGGGTACGCTCCAGATCCGGAGAAAGATGGTGATAATATTCTAATGGATGAATTATTTTATGCTATGAATGAGTCGGAAATTCTCATGAACATTTTATATGTTGCCACAAGATTTTTCACCCTTGGTAAAGTTTATTTTTACTTGGTGATAGGACGCTTTTTCTGAATAGGATCCACATTCTTGCCTAGTTATGTCGCCAAATAGTGCTTGCACTGCTTTATTCCGGTCTAAAGGGTATATAAACCCGTACAATTACTAATGATAAGCTCTGAGGTATTCCACGTCAGTCCTCAATAGTAACAACGCTTATAGTGCCACAAGATTCCGCGAAAAGGCATCTAATTTTCTTGACCTCTATAAACATTTATATGATACAATATATAAACACACCTTGTTTAATCCGAAAGAGGTGCATTGGTACGGCAATGAAATTATTAAAATAAAGCGTTTTGTTAATAAATATGAAAATGATTTTGTTAGGTTAAAATTTACGTTTTTTACTATAATATGCTTAAATTTCAGCAAATTTTTGAAATTTAGGAACACCGGCGTCGGTGCTTTGAACGGTATTTAATCGATAATCGCCCGCGCCGCTTGTGAATTTATCAATAAAATAAATTTTTATTTTTTACTTTTTGCGGGGTAATTTTTCATTAAGGACAAAACATAGGGGGTTTGTTAAAATATTGTATAAGTAAATAATTGCTTTTCATTGTTTTTTTGCAGGCCCTGGCTCACACCTTGCAGGGTCTGGGTCAGGATGAGGGTATGTACCAGCAGTTTATCCCGCTGGCGATTCACCTTGCTGATGAGTTCTTCCTCACGCATCCGTCGCGTGACGTGCAGCTGCTCATCGCGTGTTGCATCGCCGACGTGTTACGGGTCTATGCTCCTGAAGCGCCTTATAAAGACCAGGAACAGGTAATACCACGTCAAATTTAAGAACAATTTCTAATTAGACCGTTTTTAGATAATTTGTTAATTAGTAAAATTAATAAGATGACAATTTTTTAATTTTGAAATGGCGTAACGCTCAGCGTTAACTTCATCCCAGGTCTTGATATTTAATAGCAATTTTTTGTGTACCTTTAATTTTTTTTAAATATTGAGTCAAAACATATAAAACACATACTAAGTTATTTTGTAATATAAGAATGACGTACGATCTAATAGTCTTAGTACCTGATGGTGACTACTGCTTTAAATTTATATTATTACATTTTTATTTGTGTTTAATAATGCTAAGAATGTATTATCTGCATAGATAGCTCCATTCAAAACATCTTGTTATATTTTGAAGATTGTGGTAAAGAGACTATTCAAAAATAACATTTTAACGAAACCGTAGTCAGTCAGGATAATTTATATTTCTATTTTACAGGTCAAAACAATATTTCTGTTCCTAATAAACCAACTTCAGGGTCTACGCGACCCTAAGGATCCGGCGTTCAAGCGCTACTTCTATTTGCTGGAGAATCTGGCCTATGTAAAGTCCTTCAACATGTGTTTTGAGCTAGAGGACTGCCAGGAGATATTCTGCGCCCTCTTCTCTCTGATGTTCAAGATTGTCAAGTGAGTGTTAATGTAGATTAATTATTCAGTGTCTTTATTATGGGAAATTTGAAGTTTTTTCTTTCATATAAATGTTTCATTCTTTAGTAATAAGGTCAATAAAATAAAGTAAGCAAATGTGCTGAATTATACTAGTTGCATTACGATAGTTGCTGATTATAGTTCTTTTTATAATTCTTAAGACTAAAGACCATAAGCATAGTGTTAATATTTATTTGAATCGTAAAATCTTGAAATGTGTTTTCAATAATCAGCTGTTTTTTGGGGCTACTATCGAAGGGGCCCTCAATATCTACAAAGGCACGAGGAACTATTTCTTTATCCTCCAGCGCTTTTTCCTTCAACAGCACAGCTGCCTACTCTGAAGAGTCAGTGTCGCTGGGGGGCAGATAGGTGATACCAAGCTGAGGATTAGGCAATTCGCCAATACTATCGAGAGTTCTGCCTCCGGACAGCATTTCAGTTTTTCGACAATCCAGTCCTGACTTGCCTTATTCAGGCACGTTACCAGAGTCCAACCAGCCTTGTAGGTAAAAGCCACAATTTCGGTCTGATTCCCGGCTGCACTCCACAGGCCGTTTTAGCGATAGCCTGTGCTAGTGACCAGGGACCAGCCTCATCTGCTCCACGCTTATAGGATTCTAATTGCGAATTCCTACACGCCCGGGACCAGCTACGGCATTGAAGCTGAGCTTCTTCTCCCCCCGTTGCCAGCTTCACAGATTTCCTGGGCTGGTCATTGGAGAACTCCTCCTCGGATCGACTGGCTTTTCTCGCCTTCTGAACCGGGGGTGGTTTGAGCAGAGGAAATTCGTCCCAGGGCTTCTAGCAGAGAGAGAGAGAGAGAGAGGGCCTCTTCGGCTCCTACCTCAGGTGCTATCAGCCTTCTGTACCTTTTCCGTGCTACCATTCTAAGCTTATACGGCCTAGCAAACTTTTCCTCTCCCTCTTTCGTTTCCGATTATGATTCGGCTGCAGACGTGCCCTCCACTTCACGCTCGTCCTAGGTTGGGGCGTAGTGTTGCACTGTGTTGGTGAGGATAAAAAAGTATCTTCCAGACATACAGAAAGTTCCATTAAAGGAGATTTTCCACTGATTTTTTCAAAATGTCGATCTTCGTCTATTTTGGTCACCACGATTAGCTAGGGAAAAATTCGGTCACCGCGCCCGAGCCCTGCATGCCGAGGGAAGGGCTAAAATACTACCAGGAACTCACTGGTCTCGGGTAGGCATCGCTTGCAACTGGACTCCCCCCAGCCACGTATCCATCGGCACGGTACGCTTAACACCTTGGGTTGGGTTAGGATAGGAAAAAGGGGGTGCGATAAAAAAAGAAAAAGGGGTTTGTCTGAGTGTTTCTGTTTCGTCTGTTTCTTATTGAACCAGACCAAGTAACAGGCGGCAACCACGTGATGGAAGAACTCGGACTTACCCTGGGGATCAACACGACCTGCGCTCTCCCCCAAAGCCATTCTTCGAACTGCTCACCGGACAGGAGAGCAGAATAGGTGTTAGTCTAGTCCTACTATTAATGTTAAAATGTGAGAATGTGAGAGTAGACTAACCCCCGCCCAACTAATTATGTAACCTTAAAATTCATAAGAGAGTATTTAGTTCACGACAGTAGTCGAATGGTGGATTCGAAAACACGTCTTTTTAAGTGTGAACTCCGCACCCGTATCCATTATGCTGTTGTAGCTTCTATAAAAGATATGAGAATAAAGTTAAAACTTAAAAGAATCAAATTCACTTAATTGAATAACATCTAAAGTCCAGGATTTGAATCTTCGATGCACTTTGACTTAGCACCGAATTAAGAATCTATTATTTGACTTGTTCTTCACTCAAGTTTACTGAGATCCGATTTCCAATTTAGTTATAAAAATTATGATCGTAGCCAAATAAGCAGCAATAACAGATGACACCCGTGGTCCCGATACCATTTATCCTTATAAAAAAAATGAGACCACACAAGGTCACAATCAAATTTAGTTTTCCTATAGTTAGGATCGTTATTATAACGCTACTATGTAAGCAATGTAAATAGTAGATCCTCTAGGGTAGCGTGCATATTGTTTGGATTACTAAATACGGCACAGAGTCATGGTCATTTGAAAAGCTGCTGACAATCGGATTCCGAGCCCGCAATGCGCAGTGTCTGGTTATGTGCTTCGTCGATTGTCATAGCGTAATATAAGCTCACTTAACACTACACACTCAAAACTGAAAGAGACGACATGTTTGATGACACATTACGAGTATGTGGGAGAACGTGTTGTGCATTCTGTTAAAGTTTCAGCTTCTATCGCGTTTTGTTCTATAGTTCGGCCGTTCAGAAAATGCGTTCCTGACACCTATCAGTTAGTCACGACTAGTGATGGGCCCAACATAACACTGAGGTCTTTACCGTTCCTCAAAAATGAACCGCCGCGTTATTTTTAAGATTATTTTCGTTTTAAATTGGCGGAATCATTTAAAATTTATATTTTAGTA
>DWHP01007178.1:0-11068 GCA_018247895.1 Parnassius honrathi
TAAGAAGATTACGGGAGGCCATTAAGGAAAAAAGACGCGGCAAACTGCGAGCTGGAGTGCTGTTTCACCAAGACAACACACCGGCTCACAAAGCCGCAGTTGCGATGGCTGCCATTCAAGAAACGGGATTCTAACTGCTCAAACACCCTCCCTATTCGCCAGATCTAGCTCCTAGTGACTTCTACCTCTTTCCTCGGCTCGAGGAACGCCTCCGAGGCAAGAAATTCGAAGACGATAGCGAAGTAATGGCCGCTGTTGAAGCGTTTTGGGAGGGCCAAGACAAAGAATTTTTTTCAAAGGGAATCCTGGGTTTAGAAAAAAGATGGACTAAATATATTGATTTGTTAGGAGACTATGTAGTAAAATAAATTATTATTTTAACTTTAATTACATGTTTTATTTTCATTATCATTATTTTTGGATCACCCCTCATATGTATTTGGTTTTGTTTGCGTTTAATGTTAAAAAAATTGTACTTCACCAATACGTTAGATGATTTAAGCCATTTTGTTCGGTATCATATGTCTCACTTATAGCTTTAATAGAAAAAATTATAACTGTGTCATCCGTATAAATGACAATTTTACCGTTAGCAAGTTTCTTTTGACAGAATTCATTTATGTAAATTAAAAAGTGTGGGGACTCGGATGCTACCCTGTGGGACACCATATATTACCTTCATATCAGAGTTCAAAAATCCCGTAATGTTGACAGATTGCTATCTCTCCGAAAGGTAATCTTAAATTAATTTTAATTGAAGGTCACTAAAACAATTCCTTACAATTTGTTCAAAAGAATAGGGAGAAAGATCGTATTGAAGGTTTTGGCTAGGTCTAAAAAGAGCGACACACTTATAACCCTCATTCAGTCTATCAGTAATATAATCGGTTACAGCATGCGTAGCGTCAGTCGTAGATTGGCCACGTCGCACAGTGGCCCCTCGCTTTAAGAAGGGCGGTCATAGGAAGTTAATCTAAGAATTACCGTTGACACTGTATGCTAACATATATAAAAGTATATTTTGGTGACAGTTGAGGTAATTTACAACTAAAAGACAGTATACTTTTTATAAACAGACATTTATTCGCATAAAAAAAATGTAAGAGGATGAAAAAGTTATAACGGAATACTTAGTCTGGTCATAAGTTCTGTCAAAAACTTTTTATAAAATTAATGGTACACTTTTGATAATTATAGAGAAATTATATACAAAATGAAAGGTAATTTAATAATTTAAAATACAATTTTATTTACACTATTCAAAATGCTCTCCCCTATTTTTAATGCATGTCCTTAATCGACGCGACCAATCGTCAATCGCAGCATGCACCACACTCACATCTTTTTCGGCCGCCGCTTTAGCCAAAGATGCTTAGAGAGATTCTAAATTCTGATGAGGTTTAGCGCAGACTCTTCTTCAAATGTTGCCATATCTTATAAGCCAGTGGGCTTAAATTTGGACTAGAAGAGGGCCAGTCTTCATGTCCGATAAAGTCAATTCCATGGGCGGTCAACGAGTTTTGCGTACTTCGTGCCGTATGAGCTGGTGCAGAGTCCTGTTGGAATATCCAATGTCTGTTTTCGAACATTGTTTGAGAAACAGGTTCCACTATGTTAGTTAGGACGGTATTTTGGTACACCTCGGCTCTGGTTTTTACACTTTTCTTTATAGAAAAACACCTCAGTTAAGCCTGAATATGAGACTCCAAGCCAAACCATGAGTGACGAAAGATAATATGCTCGTTGAACCATCGGAATACGCGTGCTGGTTTCTTCACTGCTGTGGTCATACACCTTATCATTTTGTTTCTTATAACTTTTTTGATGTTGAAAATTTTTTCATCCGAAAACTAAATTTCGCGGTATATTTTTTCCCGTGTACCGCCGTAACAAAGCGCGGAATCTATCCGGCCTAATTTTTTTCAAACGCTCGTTCAAAAATGTCCGGTATTCGTACGATAAGCTCGTAGTCCTAGGTCTTCATTGATCACTCTTTTGACCGTGGTTCTGCTTAGGCTCATCTGAAGAGCTAAGATTTTTTGTTTACGAACAGGATTTCGTTGGATACGCGTCTCGATTTAATCTTCAGTAAACCGTTTGAAAGTGCAATAAACAAATTGTAGGGTTATTTTAAATTTTTGTAGAATATTGAAAATTTCTTTTGGCGCGTAACCACAGCGTTGCAATGCGATAACCGTTATTCTATCTTCTTTCTTCGACCACTCCATCTTTGAAAATTAATGAAAATGACCGTCTTTTTTATTTTCGACAAGCGCAAACGTTATATTTTAAAATTGGTAAAGTTCATCTAGCCAGTATTCAGAAATTTTAAATAACACGATTTAGCAGAACTTATGACCCGACCAAGTAGATATAGTTTGCGCGCGCATGCTTGTGGTACCTTTGTATCACACCGGAGTACGCCGAAAACATACAAATATTTTCAGCCGGTAGCGTTCGTGGTTTGTGTTTACGTTTACGAAAAGTAATAAAATTAACTTCAGTGTTCGTTACGTATTTTTTTAACGATATAAAATTTTAATTAACTATCAATCTTTCAACTTAAACAAAAATTGTACATGTTCTCGATTTACAGAAGAATTTTAATTTATCAAAATAAGATGTAACATTTTTCTTACCAAATTTTTTTTAAATGAAAATATTATTGCGCCTTCCGTGGGTATTTGTGCCAGAGTCACCCTTAAGGAGCCAAAGAGCCACATGCGGCTCTGGAACCGCACTTTGCCGACCACGACTACTGAATTAATAGAGTCAGGCGTTACTTTGCAGAAATATTAAAGATGTTAAATTAATTAGTAAACAATAATAATGATGTTTCTTACCTAATTCCAAGAGCACGTCGCGTTCTCCCTTAATTGTATGCACAGTCCTCGTCATCAGCAATCCTAAGACTGTATTTCCCAACACCGTAGTGATGTAGTCTAGGAAATAAACATCACCGTTGATAATGCGATGCGTGTTATGCCTCTAAACATCATGAGGAATAATAGACTTTGCAATGACTGCTGCTGAAATCGTCAAGTCTTATGTAATTAATTTCAATATCTTTAAAATTAGAGCATATATATACGTTCCACTGCTAGGCATAGACCTCTGCTCATTTCTGAGGGGGTTTTAGGGCAAGAAAGTGTCCACCGCGCTGCCCCAATGAGTGTTGGTGAACTTCACATATCTTATACATATTTTTTACTTATTTCTCAGACATTTTTATAGGATAAGGGTGTTAAACGAGCACACAGTCCACCTGATAGTAAGTGGTTGATGGGGCACATAGACATTTACATTTATCCTCAATTACGAATCAAAACGCAGATAGATTGCTTGCGCTTGACTACGATAGAATGCCTTTTTAACAGTAAAAAGGGTCTCCGGTTCTCTGCACATACCATACGAAGCACAACAGCGATAAACTGCTATTTCGCGCTGGTATTCTGTGAGAGCGTGGTCCTTCCTCGGTCAAGCCGACTCACTCGTGTTACGTACAATAAATGACTTACACCTTACGTTATGGATTTTTCATTGAATATAAATGACTAATATTTCTGCGAATTTATTGACTTTACTTTTTTTGAATTTATTGTCAATGTATGACGCTTCAACGGAAAATATTGGTTAGCTGTTCTTTATTATTCTTGGAATTTATTTCTAACCTCCTTGGTGTCCGGAGTGAATCACATATATATATTTCAGTATATTTTCCACACTCCTTCTTGAAAGCATTCGAGAGCGCTCTAGTGTATTAAAGCGTATTTTATTTCAACATAGATCAACTTGACCGCATTTACACATCTAGTCAGAAGGGAAACATCTATTAGTGACTTTAAAAAGTTGAATATCGGAGAACACTTCCTGATTTCATTAGGAAAATAATACCATATATCTACGCAGCTAAAAACAGCCCACATCTCATTACAGATAGCGTTATGTAGTAGTGTAGTAACAATAGTTCTTTCTAGAAGTAATTTTTATAACTCACGCTTACTAGGTTTAGTTACGATATTTTTCCTTAACACCGAGCACGTGGGAGGTACGTGGTAAATTAGCACATAAAATTACGATAAACAATTTCAGCGGTGCCTGTAGAAATTAAATAGGGTTACCGTACCGTAGTATAAAATTTAAGACGTGCAATTAACTTCCGAGCCACCACTACTGATGATGACTATTTTCTTTCTTTTTATGTAATATAATAGATAGTATATAAAGTCTGTTAGTAATTCTAAACTTCTGAACAATTTCACTGATAGATATACATAATATATTACATATTCACTTCACGAGGGCGCGCATTTAGAATAGGTTAGGCAAGATCACTCGGAGCAGCAACCTCGTACGTCTTGGGCCAGCAACTGATTTAGAATTTAAAGTAAGATCTGATTCACTTTTGCCTAACTGATTTTTTATCTTATTGGCATGATTAAGCCCAGCATTAACAAAATATTCATTAACATGATTTAGTGATTCAATTGGCGTTGTATAAATATGCAGCAAATCTGATCCAAAGTAGATGGAATTTTTTTTTCTATACTGACACTGACACTGATATAGAATCCTTAAAAAACATCAAAGTTTCTATGGAATTTCCGGAGCATTTTTCCGGACGTTTTGGTAATATTCTGTTTTTAGTGAAGTTTCTATTGGAAATAAATTTGTTCTTAAGTTGCTTTTTTGCTAACGATTTACTACTCTTATAAGAATAAGGAAATATAATCGAAGTATTGGCGTGGATATTAAAATATAAACTGAAATGCTTCTTTGTGCTAATTTCTCATAACGAAAACCTATTATTCACTAGAGGGTATCTATGACCAACAAGAGACTAAAAAAGGTTAGTTTTATAGTCCTCATCAAATCAGTGACACCTGTATCTCTGACTTAATAAAAGCAACAGTAGCCTGATGGTTTAGACTTGTATTTTAGGTTGTTTGTAGTAAGTAAGCGGAGTTATTGTAAAGTCATCTATGTTACACGTAAAAATATAGCATCATCATCATCATTACAGCCCTTCGCAAGTCCACTGCTGAGCATAGGCTTCCCCCAAGGTACGCCACAAAGCACGGTCCTGAGCCACCTGCATCCATCGGCTTCCCGGATATCTTATCAGGTCGTCACTCCATCTGGTGGGGGGTCGCCCCACACTACGGCTACTGGTACAAATCTGCCACTCGAGAACCATTTTCCCCATCAGTTGTCGGTTCTTCGAGCTATATGGGCGGCCTATTGCCACTTCAGCTTATTCATCCGTTGGGCTATGGTAGAGCTCTGGTTCTACGCGGATATCCTCATTTCTAAGTTTATCATGCAGAGAAACCCCTAGCATAGCGCTCTCCATAGCATATGAGGACCTTGTCTCAGATCCGTAAGTCATCACCAACAACACGCACTGGTTATATATATGTATATATAACATGTGACTATGTATAATATGTGTCCGTTAAAGTTGAATCCGTCGAGTGACTTCACGGTCGAAGTTGGACTAACCTTCACCGCTGCAGTGGAAGACGTTTTTAAAAATGTAGCGTATAATATATAATTTTAATTACTGAGTTACATACAAACTTATGCGTAAATAAGATGATATATTAAAATATTAGTGTTCTATTGTAACACAACTGTTACTGAATTCGCTTCTTCAGTATAGTGGTCGAAGGCAATTCGAACCAAAGACCGTTCGGAAAACCTTACAGCATTACAGCCATTAGATAGACTACTTACTTTTGTATCTAAAACAGTTCGTTTTTATGTATACAAATTTTCAGGTAGTAGTTAATTTTTTAATTGCTATCGTTAAGATTCAAATGGCGAGAGCGGAGTATCAATTCCTTAAGATTATCAATTTCTTAAGATTAGTTTTTATGGTTTTTTAAATAGATAAAGTAATATACGTTTTTTTTTGGAAACTATATGGTTTAAAGGTACCTAAAGTTGCAGTAGAAACTCAAAGTTTTTGATGACTTACGGAACTAAACTTTGGCCTTCACTGCAGTACGTCTAAAGTCACTCAGCGTGAGATGGAAAGGGCTATGCTCGGAATCTAGGACCGGCGATATCAGCAGAAGAACCAACGTAACTCAAATAACTCAGCGAATCAGCAAGCTAAAGGGGCAGTGGGTTTGCCATGTAGTTCGAAGATCCGACAATAGCTGTAGAAGAAAGGTTCTCAAGTGGCAGTCTCCTACTGGAAAGCGCAGTGGACCTGAGCCACTTGCATCAACTCACTGCGTATTAAGTATGGAGGTATATATCAAGCAACAAGACATTAAAATTTTATCAAAGGTAGCAACAGCTGGTTTCGTAGCAAACATTAAAAGATTGTAAATTAATATCGTCTATAAAAATATTATCATAAGCTAGAAGGAGTGACGAACTGGTAAAACATGCAGGTAGTCGACGTATTCAGATGGCGTAGGACCGTGCTTTGTGGCATTCCTTGGGGGGCCTGTGTTCAGCAGTGGACTTGTGAAGGACAGTTATGATGATGATTATGATGAAGCTATTACAAAATAAAAAAATATTAATTTATAAATGTATTTTTTATAAAGATTCATAATATTAAATGTGCCAACCTGTGGCGAAGATATAGCCGCAACGTGTAAAACAACACGATTAAGACCCAGTCGAAAACCCGACGCATAAACCATAAAGATTTTATTGCTACTAATACTAGTATTTATTAATAAAAATCATAACGGACGCGGCGAGGGCGACGCGGGCATGTTCTAAATTTAAATCGAAGCGTGCGCACGCAAAACAACAACGCACAAAATCGTGTAAGCGGTGACCGTACGCGCACGCCGCTTTTCGCTCCCGTAACGAAATGAGAATGAATAACGCGTATGTGCGATTTTGAGTGTCAAAGATGCGTATGCAATGTTTTCGAGTTTCAAACTACAGAAGAAAGGCAAGGAAGAGAGTTTGTATTGTTACAGGAGTGTCAAAACAAAACCGCCGAAGACACCGACGCAGTCGCGCGTCAAACGACATCAAAGGCGTAAGTTTGATGGGAAACTTTCGTATTATTTGTGTATGCAAAAATAAACACGAACTTAACGAGCTACGGCAGTATTAATATTGCGTTCAGTTAACTCAAATATTAACTTCACTAAAGCGTTTTGTTAAATTACGCGACAAAGTTATTCAGAAATTAAGTTTGTGTACTGTAAACCGTAAATAATCCTAAAATAAATATCATATCAAAAAATTGAATGAACCTACATGAATTTCAATTAAACGAAACTTTTAAGAAAAATTTACTTAATTTTTTTAATATGAAAGCTTTCGTCTGCTTGAATCTTGGATGATGCTGAAGGTATCATTCTCTACTGAAAGTATCATCACTCAAATACAAAACAAAAAATAACACGGTGTCAAATTAAAAACATTTTTTATCGATTTCTTACGGTTTTTATCATTCGATTTCTGTGAAAAATAGCTCACATTTTAATAATTATAAAACAAAGAATACAAAGATGTAGTCTTGTAGTTTGCAATGCACAAAGAAAGTCGAGACAATATTTATTACAGTTTGGTTTCCTCCTTAATGGAGTGTCAATGCCATATCTGAGAACTTACCAATATCCCTTCTAAGTCACGTCTGCTTTTAAGAGTCATTATGTATATAAGTCCTCTCATATGCCGCCGACGTGACGATTTCTAAGCTGCTGGATTTTTTTTCTGCCGACGCCGATTTCCGCAAAGACTATAGACCACATAAAACATTTTCGGTAAATTTTACAGAAGACGGAATAGTACCGAATAGTACAATTTGCCTCCATGCCTTACTAATGAAAATTGTACGAGAGTTAATTTAAAGTCCAATAATTTGGTCGTGAATGGAAGAAAGTTTCGAAAATGGAATTATGTTTATTGAGAGAAAAACTGAATGTGTGATATTTTTGATAATCAGTCGCGTTTCAAACTTTAGATCAATGAGGTAATCAATTTAATAAATGATTCCTCGTTTTGCATTTGTTGGTATATTTGAAAAACAACAGTTCTTTCAGCTTATGGTCATTGTAATATGGATATTAAAATAAAAGTACTTCTTTGCGTTATTATCATTGCCGCCTCAAAAATATTATTTACTACCACCGTAAAGCGAAAAGGTATTAGCATGGTATAATAAAGTAGAAAGCACATACCTCAGTATTATCAGCAAGCTCTAGATTGAGTAGTTAGAAATAGTAACATTTTGTAAACAAGAACTCATTTTATTAGGGCAAGATACGTTGCTGTAACGGCTCTGTGTTTAGACAACAAAATTAACAGGCTTAGTTTCGTAGTAACAGATGTATAAACTTCCAGTCAAACCACGAATGATTGCCTCGGTGTAACAACTTGCTGTCATACTCGATTCAATTTCAATCATTTAAATGTACTTTGCCTTCACATAATCACCTTCTACATTATTACAAGGACCCTTTCAAAAATCTTGTAGACAAGCCTACAGACTATACCAGAATGAGAATAAGAGCAAAATATTGCTGTATTTCGTATGGTGAGAGCAGAAAATCGAAAACACCTTTTTTCAGGTAACAAGGCATTCACCTCAAACGTAACAACGCTGCTTCGTTTAGATTCTTAATTGAATATATATGAAAATGTCTATGTGCATCCACTAACACGGACTGAGTGCTTGTTTATCACTGTTATTTGTAAGGTCACCCGAGGCGAAAGCACCTAAAAAAATTATATTCATAACGTTGCTGTCCTCCACCAAGAGCTACTTAATAAGAAGAGTTACTTGAATTAACTTACTGAGTTTCACAACTTTCAATGAACATTGTATTACATGAAATACGTTACAAATAGGCTTAGGTTTTTAAAAAAAAATTATATTCTTAAGCAATAAGAGAGGTAAAAGTTACATTCACCCTACTTTGGGGTTGTAACTATTAGTGATTATACCCTGTTGAAATGTATAACTAGATGTTAGGGCTAAGAATATATGTAGTTTCACCATAAAACTATCCAAAAATGGTATCTAGCCGCCGGTAACATCTCTGTTTTCAAAAAAACCTCTCTTAATTTTTTTGGGGTGAATGCGACTGTGCTCCATACTGACTGGTGCTGTGATATGTACGTGTTACTACCTATCGATAAAAATTCGGGAAACAAATTAGCAATGACAGTAATGAAGTAATCTGATATTTAGGTAAAACGAAAAGTGACTGCTGTTTTTATTTTGTACTTATGTTAATTAAAAAAAAATCGTACACTGTGTACGGCTTACATGCCCGGTTTCGGTAATTTCTACTGGTTCTTGTTTTTGTTTATCGACAAACCGTTTCTCTTGCGAAAACCACGTAGCCGTTTATCACCGGGGATATTTTCTTTAAATGGCGTAATTATACCGTTTCATCTAAAGTATTCTGACACCGATGCCTTGAATTATTTCGTTGTCAAAGGAAATCCATTTTTTTTGTAGTCTGATGGGAAGATATTTCTAGTTCAAACGATTGTGAAAATACAGTATTCCGTGCGTAGTGTATACACGAGACGTAATTGTTGATGGAGGAATTTTAAGTCGCTCAGCAGCAGCATAAATGTTTAAATCTTTTATCTTTACTAGTTGTTCAGTTTCAAGAAGCGTTTCTCGGGTATTAACTTTCTGCTTTTTTCTTTTATGGTGCCGAACCATCTTGAATAAGTTACAACATTTTGATATTGTTGTAATAATATCTTTTAAATAAACAAACATAAACATATTTAATTCATAACTCATTTAAACGAATGGCAACATAAAAAAAAAACGTCAAAGATAAAACATTTATCCAAATGTGTTAGTAAATTTGCTTATCGAAATATCGACATGGTATATCACTAGCGGTTTACATTTTTTCATACAAATTCTAGTGGGCGACTGCAATTGCAAAAATAGTTTCAATCACCCCTATGCACAAAAATTTGGGTAAACGTAACTACATCAATAAAATGTTAATTATAAGACTTAGCGTTTAACCACATTTATCAAAAGCAATTACGTTTTATATTTTAACTAAGACGAACTTGTAATTTTGGTGCAAACGACGTGAAATATTTTTATAGTATACAACCAAACAGACGACGCCGCAAAAGGTTGCTCCAAAATAGCGTTTGTCAAAAAATGGTCTGTCGGTACAACAGTTAGCGATTTAGAATCGCTATCTACACTTTAAGTGAAAAAAAAATTGGTCTACGATCCAATAGATGATACATTTTACAATAACCAGCAGATTGACGAAAATATCAGTTAGTTACTTAGCCTCACAGTTGCTTTCGCCCCGGGGACCTTACTCAATAAATGATTCAAATGATATTTATCATCAATAGTAAATTAGTAAATTACAGCTGGACCCTACTTCCGTTCCCATTGTATGAGGGATTTTTCAACATGAATAATTCTTTCTAGCCCCTCCCTAGATTTTCTCGTGAGGTCCCCCCTCATATTTGCAATAGTTGCCACGATTGGTGGGTTGGCAACCACAGATTTTTTGAAATATTATTATGTCTCCGTGAAGATGCTACTGCTCATTCCTGTTACAATCTACCTTTGTCGCCGAACCACTCCCACGGGATGGTATGTGGTACTAAATTCTTTCTCGTTAGGCAGACAGAGGCAAAATAAACACGATATACGCATAATCGTGCTTCTAATAATATCAACAAAAATATAAAAGAATATATGCGGCTGCTACCAAGCCACGCGTGACATTAAAGGTATGTAATATGATATACTCTCTATGAGGCATTCTATGGGAAAGGTCTACGGTGAGCAATGTATTCTACATACACATATGCAAATAGGCTGTAATGATGATGATAAAGATAAAACGTATTTGAGCTTTAAATTTGGCAAACAGAAAATTTCTGATTTAAAATGTTTTTTTTTTTAATAAGCTCATTTATACAGTGTATATTATTATAACAGTGGTAGTGCCATATGGCAGCTCCGCTGTCGCACGTATGGGCCGGCTTAAACCGGGGTGGTAACACGACCTCACAGAATACCGGCGTGAAGTGGAAGCTCTGCTTCCGCGTTTCGTCTGGTGAGTGTAGGTGGCCGGAG
>DWHP01007179.1:0-11067 GCA_018247895.1 Parnassius honrathi
AAGCACACTTGCTGCAGTAAACTTGGCGAAATTAACTTACCGTGTAGAAGTTTATGTAGCGTCATTAAGTTTAAAAGCTTTCGTCGGTCAGCCAGTGAACTCATTCCAAGATGAGAAAGCCAAGAGTTATAATCTTTATAGTATGGACAGTTTCGAACTTTATATGCAATGAATCGAGTGAAGTTTTGTTGAATACGCTCGAATCTGTGAATGTGAATTTTATAAGAAGGATTCCATATCACCGAGGCGTATTCTAAACTGGTACGAATCAATGCATTATAGATAGTTATCAGAGTCTGAGCATTTTTGAAATCCTTACATGTACGTTTGAAAAAACCTAACATTTTCCATGAACGCGTTACCACATTATCTATATATTCAAGATCACGGATGGATGAAGATTCACTCAATACGTCTTTATTAATGAAGTTACAAGATGTAACAGTAGATATATTCCTTGTGAATTTAACATAGGTACACTTACGAGGATTAAGTTTCATTTTATTATTTTTGCGCCATTCGTGGATAGCATCAAGGTCATTTTGTAAAGATAGAACATAATCCTGGTTTTTAATAGCCTTGAACAATTTTAAATCGTCGGCGAAAATGGAATAGTGGCTGTACTTAATGTTATGTGTTATGTCATTAATAAATTAGTAAATTTCAGTGTGTACCGGCACACAAGGCGCAGGTTCCGTATCACATTTAATACTGTTCCCATCCATCTCTGGGCCGTCGTTCCCCAGTGCCAGCTCCTACCATTAGATCACGTTTCAAATCGCCGGCGACCGAGCTCTTTCTAATCGGTTTGACTCTCTGACAGTGCGAAGAGATGTTGCATTTCTTTGCGTATTACATCGCATCTACGAAGTGGAGTACTCTGAGGCATTGTTCGGACTAATTCCGTCCGCTCCTTACCATCTGGATAATTGACGGTCCATCTCTGTGCGATTTACACGAAGTTTTCTTCCTCGCACAACTGCCTTGTGGAATCGACCACCACCAGCGATTTTACTGGAGCGATATGACTTAGGGACCTTTAAGAAAAGAGCCTACTTTTTTTAAAAGGCTGACAACGCACATTGAACTTCCCTGGTGTTGCAGTTGTTCATGGGCGGCGGTCGACACTTGCTCGCTTGCCTCTTCTTCTATAAACAAATCAGTGGACTTTGATAGGTTGTAATAAAGATGATGATGATATTAGAATTGATATAGCCTTATAAATAGTTTAGTAGCGGTGAAGAATATCCACTACCCCTTAGATGTCGTAAGAAGCGGCACAGGGAAACAAATCAGATGGGCAGCAGCGTATTTCTAATACCTAACGACAGAAATAAAAAAACTGCTGTTGCCTGCCCGCTTACCGAGCGTGGCAACTGTGACACACATCTCCCCTACGGGCCAATTTATGGGGGAGGCCAACGTTCAGCAGTGGACTTTAATAGGCTGTGGCGGTAAAGGATATTAAATATAAATATAAGTATATAGGTAATTACTGCACCGGTGTTGTGTTGTATTAAATATTCATGTTGGATGGGTCTATATTTGTATTAAAGACTCTTTCTTCAAAGGTCATAATGTGGTTATGTCAGTTACACGACACGACGTGTGTCCGCACTGCTTCTCAATTGGATGTACTTACGTAAAAAGGATCGAACCATAGTCGGCTCAAAATGAGTTACATAGATACTTATTCAAAAATAACCCTTAGGATTTATTCTTTCACGGAGTACTAGGCTTAGGAGTATTCTTTCATTCCCATAAAATGATTGTCACTAAGCGATAGTACGCGATTCTTTTTATTTAAAAAGAAGTTACACCCACCTCTAAGAAATTTCTTTTAGAAGACTTTAAATGTCGAGATTTCAAAATTAGTATTTTGTGGGTTAAATCCTTTTTGCGTATCTACGTCCAATTTTGCCATGCAATGCTTCCGAGGGCTCATCATATTATTTTGTAATAAGTACACTGTAACTTTAGAGGCAAATACGTATGTACCTGAGAAACTTGAATGTCAATAAAGTAAAGTGAAGTAAAGTTACAGCCTATATACGTCCCACTGCTGGGCTGTCATTTCTGTGAGGGTTTTAGGGCAAGGAAGTGTCCGCCGCGCTGCCACAATGCGTGTTGGCGAACTTCACATGTTTTCGGAATATTTTTTTTCTTATATCTCTGACATGCAGGTTTCCTCACGATGTTTTCCTTCACCGCCGAGCACGTAGTAAATCAGCACTTATAATTGCAATTAGCAATTTCATTGGTGCCGACGGGGATCAAACCCGGATTTCTCGCGTACTGTGAAATTTACAGCGAGCGCTAACCACCTGAACTACCACGGCTCAATGTCAGTAAAACAACTAACATTATATATGACCCACGCACAGTAGAGAACAAGAGACTCTTTTATTGTAAACGAAGCCCATCTTAGTCCTCAGGGGTGACAACGCATCTGCAATTCGATTTTTAATTGAGTATAGATGTAGATGTCTACGAGCCACATCATCCATTTATTATCAGGTGGACCATGTACTTGTACTTAAAAAGAAAAATATTTCGTATATAAAGGTTTTATTTCATTAAGTCAGCTTACTTAGACTTACTTAGAGGACTTAGTAATAAATGAAGTTACAACGACTATCTACTTGCATTATTGGCAAAATTAGTGAGAGAATTTATTTCATCCACAAATAGAACGCCTTGATTGAAACGACGTGAGGGGAACAATAACCTAACATAACTAGCCGGATATCACTTACTGAAAACTAGATCGCGCGAATTGAACCAATCTTTACCACGAGTCTTAAAATGATCATGAGTTGCTATTGAGTATTCAATAAGTAGACGTACTTAGGAAATATAAATACAGATTTTAGTATTGTTGTTTATAATATACTCGACTCCAAAGAATTCCTTCAAAGGCTATTATGCTTTTACAATGAAGTCCCAAGAAATACGCCCGACTTAACTATATAAAAAAAAAACTTTAAAATTCCTATTAAGCAAAAATTATGTAGTGAAGGTTATTATACTACTAATGAGTGAATAATTGATAATAATGGGCAATAAGTTCGGTGCGACCGGGGAAGGACCACTACGTATTGAATACTAGCGTAAATTAGCAGCGTAATGCTGCTTTTCGCTGTTTATATACGGAGAGGGAAACGAAACAAATTCCATATTAGAAAGTAAGTATGAAAGAAATGCGTTTATTCCAGTTTAAGCATGCAGCACATAATACAAATAAGTAATAATATTCAACATCAAACGTTTAAGAAAATACACTTAAAACCAATGATATTATACGTAAAAAAGTTTCTTATAATATCATTGCTTAAAACCCTGTGCTTCGTTAATTGTCAATCCGGCCTAGGAGGAGGAACTTTTGGCGGCTGAATGTACGCTCGCTCTTGGTGTATGAAGATAGAAAAAAACAAAAATAAATAAATGAACTAATAGCAGTTTAGCTTTTTTTAAACTTAGCGTCATATTTGATCACCATCTATCACGGTTCGCGCTAATCGCTGAGTATAGTTGTAAAGTCAACAAAAAGCTAAAATAAAACTCGTACGCACGCTTATTCTGCCTCTCCTTGAATATGCTGATGCTTGTTATTTGAATGTTACGGAGGAGCTCCTACATAAACTTGAGCGCTTGCAAAATCATTGTTTTCGTTTCATATTTGGGCTCAAGAAATTTGACCGAATATCTCAGTTTCGCAAGCAACTCAAGTGGCTCTAAATTCGACTTCGAAGGAACACTCAATTGCTATGTCTCTTCTATAACTTCCTGCACAATCCATCCTCTCCCACATACCTAAGATTCCTGCACACGTAGATCCCTTGTTAAAACTCTTCTAAACTTTCCCGTCTATAATTCCGGTTATTACTCCCTCCTTTTCTGTCCACGCGGTTAGGTTATGGAACTCACTACCGCCAATTATAAAAAAAAATCCTAAACTTTATTGGTTCTTTGCATCACGTATTTCATTCCATCCATTTGTGCGTCGATCAGCTGCTGGAAACGAGGCATTCCATCTTAGTCCTCACGGGTGACAACGCATCTGCATTTTAATTCGTTATTGAGGATAGATGTAGATGACTATGGGCTACAGCAACCAACTTGCCATGAGGTGGACTGTGTGCTCGTTTGTCACCCTATCCTAAAAAAAAAAATAAAAAAAATGGATCAGCTTGAGCAGGTAGGGACTACGCTCTTGCAGAGTATCAGCAAATACTGTTCGAATGACGAGTGACCAGAAACGGTAATTCAGGATACGAAACCCTTATTGCTGATTACGAGGCATTGTATTTTATATCTCGGGAGTGAAAATGCTATAGTCTACATTTTGATTCTTAACCGAGAATAGATAAAAAAATTACCATTAAATAAAATTTACTTACGTATTTATATGAGCTTTTAGAGTTTTGTATTGTGGTTTAAAAATATCTAAATGTTACCCACTTTACACTAGAATGTTGCACTTTCTAAATAGACTAGAATAGGATCGTTTTAATAACGCGGAATATCCAGCTTTATTAACAAATATCATTGTCACTTAGTCTTATAAGGGCTACTGATAAATACGGACTTTTAAGAGTTCATGAATGAATGAATGATTCTTAAGCTTTTAAAAAAGTCCTAGGCTTACGATTTAAACACCGCTTCCAAGTTCAAACAAAACCGCGAAAGATGTCATCTCTTACACCACTTTTAAATATGAGTGACTATGACCTATTTAGTTTTTCCAGCCCATTTCGTTAATTAATAAATACGTATAAATTTAACTGCTATTTTTTGAAATCCACCACTTATTGTTAGTAATAATTTGTAATTAAATGATAAAATATATTACGAGTTCCTAAGGAGTCGCTAACATTGGTTCTGAATGGCAATGGTGACGTCTCGGTGTATTCCCGTATCGTCTGCGACTGGATTCCGTATTGCGCGCCTCGTCACTTTTGTCCTGAACTATACTGGCTAAGGCATCGTACACATAGAATATTTTTTTATTTACTTTTATTTCATTGTAACTATTAAAATATTTCCTTCTCTCTTGTCGTGTATACCATTAGAGGAGGGAGGTTATGTACCTGTTTTGCATATTACAAGTAAATTGTGAATCCATACACTCTGTTCCAATTCAGTTTTTCTCCACGAATCTAAACCATGTTCAGGTAGAGAAACAGCATAAAGATGCTATTTTACGCTGGTATTCTGTGAGAGCGTGGTCTTACACCGGTTGAGCCGACCATTTGTGCTATAATCAATATAGCTGCAGCGTGACTCTACCACGTAGAAAAAGTAATTGTAGTTGGTTGCAGGTGGCCATGGGGGGGGGGGGTGTAGTAGTCACTTGCCATCGGGTGGACTGTAAGTTCCATTTGTCGCATCAGTTTTATTAAAAAAAAATACAATATACATAGCCTTGAGTCTATTTTTAATTACTTGTATTGTGTTGTAACAGAAAATACGTAAATGTGATGTGATAATTGAGATAAGGATATTTTATTGTGTAAGTTAATGTCATGCGGTTTTTAATTTAAGAATTAAAAAAAAATAAAAAATATTTTTTTACAAAATTGAATTCGAACTCTCTTTAGCGTGTGTGATAAATAACTATTTGATAAATATTTATTCTCTTGTTTTAGAATAGACGCCTATTTGATTTAATTGCTACATCCGGTTCAAAAAAGCTTTGTATATATGTTTTTAAATTTTGTGGTTTTTATTGCTCTATGATCGATAAATAATTTTATTTTATTAATTAGAAATGATTGTGTAAATATCGTTTTCAATTTGGAAGAGTTACATTGTCCAATTAAGAATGATAATACATTATTTGAAGTTGAATGATTGGTATATAACTTTTGAAAAAATTTGTCGATACGACTTGCGCGCCACCTATTGTAAGTTAATTGTGCTATGCCTATAACCTATACGAAAGAGCAAGCAATAAGTTGACAAAGTTTAGCCGCAATCTGATGAATGATATGGCAGCGCATAAAGTACGAACAAAGAAACATTAATTTTTTATATAATATTTTGTATTTATAATATTACTATTAACATTTTTTAAATTCATGTGAACAGCCATCTTGTTTGCCCTCGTGAACACTGCTTTACTTATTTCCGGTCGTTAAACGACATCATGCAACCACCCTTTGAAGTTTTGAAGTCGAAGTTAGGAAATAAGAAGAAAATTATAAGTTATGAACTTTGCAGCTTTTTGTCGCAATCCAGGTGATATTAATTGTTGACGAAAGTTTGTAGCGTGTTAGAAAACGAAAAATGTTGCGAAAACATAATACAACTACAGTTGTAGGTGTCTTTGTCGCATTGGTATTTTTTAGAATCAAATACATAATCGACATCGGAAACCTTGGATTGACGGGAGAAGTATCTTTATACGCTGATGATACATGTTTATTTTATTTTGGAGATTCAATTCAAGAGATTATATCAGATGCACAAGCTGCTCTAAATACAGTGAGTGAATGATTTCGGTACAATTTGCTCACTATAAACGTAAGTAAAATTTCTTCCTTGGTTTTTACTGTGAAAAACTAAAACGTTTCTGAATTCGATCTCTTAACAATAAAGAACCAAGAACTTAAAAAGTCAGAATCAGAAAAAATATCTTGGTCTCATTTTAGATACTAAATTAACATGGCGAGTTTATTTAGATTACCTTCAGTCAAAAATAACATAATTGACAGGAGCTTTGCGCAGATCTACACGTTGTATACCTTATAAAGTTCGAAATATTATTTGTAATTCACTAGCTAAGTCATTACTAGAACATTTAATAGAGATATGGGGAAGTGCATCCAAAACTAATAAAAAGGATTTTCAAATATCCCAGAACAAATTGTTAAAAGTTTTATTCCAACTTGACTACCGCTTTCCTATCAAAGAGCTCTATAAAAAAACTGATACATTATCCATAAGTCAATTATACAAATATAAAACGTGCAAACTAGTCAGAAAAATTCTCTTAGATTCCATACACTCCCAAATTAGTTTTAAAACTAAATCACATAAACACTGTACATGATACAAACGTAAACTGCAGTTACCAAAAGCTAGGACTAAAACTTATGGTTCGAAAACTATTCAGTTTAAGGGAACGCTATTGTACAATAGACTACCGAATGAGGTATATCATGAAAAATTGTTTTCAAAATTTAAAGATAAATTAAAAAAGCACTGTCAAACATTAATTTAAAGACAGTGCTTTTTTAATCCTAATTTGGATATATTTATGTTACTTTATTCATATATGTCACCTTATACACAATTACATATAATAATACATTTAAATACGTAACATGTATTTAAATGTATTATTTTTACCAATTATGTTATTTTTAAGTCTCATATAAGTGAATTTTGTTCTTTTGACATAATAAACTCTTTAAACCTAACCTAACAATGGTTCCAAATTGTGTAAATTAACTTTGAAAAAAAAAATCTGTGCTCGAAGTCCATAGAGGACTTTGTCCATTTTACGGTCGTAATAATCGGCCTAGTGAGCAAGCAATTCATGCAGTTATTGATCGTTATTGCACCAGTTTTACTCTTATCGATTCAAAGCCATCAATAAGACAGAGAAATGTGCGTACTGAAAAGAATATTGCTGCTGTAGCGCAAAGTGTTGAAGAATACGATCGATTCGTCGCCGTTCTCAACTTGTTGGCTTTTGTCCTCCGGCTACGTGGAAAATTTTACGTAAGTGTCTTGGCTTACGTGCCAATAAAATAAAGATCGTGCAAGAGTTAAGGCAAATGACCATCGTTTACGTCGCATTTTTGCTGATTGGGCTAATTTGAAACTGGCCGATTATCAGCATTTTTATCGAAGAATTGTGTTTAGTGATGAACCTCATTTCTGGTTAAATGGCTTCGTGAATAGGCAAAATTGTCGAATATGGAACGAAGACAATCCATTAACGAATCACCATTACATTAATTAAAATTGACTGTTTGGTACGGCTTACACGCTGGCGGCATCACCGGTCCCTATTTCTTTCGAAATGAAGAAGGAGCTGCCGTTACGGCGAATGGCGAGCGCTATCGAGCCATGCTAACTAATTTTTTGTTTCCAAAAATTAATCAGCTAAACATCGAAGACATTTGGTTCCAACAAGACGGCGCAACTTGTAATACAGGGCGCTTAACCATCAATTCATGACAAAATCAATTTTTGATGACAACTTTATTTTCAGAAGTGGTTCTGTTAACTGGCCGCCTCTTTCGTGCGATTAAACACCTCTCTATTACTATTTATGGGGCCATGTTAAGCAAATGGTTTATGTCAACAAACCGGCAACTTTTGAAGCGTTGGGAACTAATATTCAAGCCACCATTGACGCCATACGGCCAGATTTATTGGAAAAAATAGTGAAAATTATACTGATCGAATGAACTATGTATGGATCCGGCGGAAATATGCAGAAAATCATATTTAAAAATTAAATGCCATGAAATTACACAACAGACTTTTAACAGCGATGGAGCCACGCGGCAGCTTTTGCTGTTGCACGTATGGGCTGGCTCAGGCCGGTTGGTACCACGACCCCACAGAATACCGGCGTACCGGTCTGCTTCCGGGTTTCGTCTGGTAAGGCTGTAGGTCCAATCCCCCCCTCCCATCAACTTGGTAGCGGAATTGAATGCTAGACTATCCCAGGAGGGTACCAGCTCCCCGGGAGAATCCCTCGCTTAGCATTCACGACCAAGCCTCTCTACTCCTAAGCGTGGGTGTTGAGGCTACCTAGCGTATTCTGTGAGGGGGGGGGGGCAAAATTCCGCTCAAGACAATAACTGCTCGAGGCAAGCGCAGCAATAAGACCAAGGCGACCACTATCACACTATCTGTGAATTTTTGCAACATCAGGGGACTTCATTACATCCTCAACGCAGTCCACAACCATCTAGAGATCCATCCTATGGCTGTGCGTAGACAGCGACGACCATCCCAGCGTCTACGGGTGCTTCTATAGGTCCCATAGCGGTAATGCCGAAACAGACCTACTTTTCGACCACGCCCAAATTACAGTTACTACAGATTCGTTGCTACAGCAGATCCCCTCCGCAGAGATCGTGATCCTCGGCGATTTTAACGCCCACCACGCCGAAGGGCTTGGTTCACGTTCAAACGATCGTGCGGGGAGATCTGTTCATGATTTTGTCTTAGCATATGGTCTGATACAACTGGTTACTTCGCATACGCGGATTCGAGATGTGGAGGATCATGCACCATTCCTGATGAACCTTCTGCTGACCTCACATCCGGACGGATATCAGATTGCCGTCGATGCCCCTTTAGGCTCCTCGGACCATTGCCTTGTACTCAGTGTGGTGCCACTCACACTGAAATCACGGTTGCATTCTGCAGGCCGCCGCTGTGTTTAGCACCATACGTCAGCTAATCGGGATAGGATACGGATTGCTTCTCGCTGGACGATCCCAACGTTGTTGCTGATTCTATCGCTGATGTGGTACTTCAGTTCTTCTTCAACTTTTTATTCCTTCCTCTGTGGTGCCCGTCGGAGCCAAATCTCAGCCATGGTTTGGTCGCTCCTGTAAAATAGCATCATGCTATATGCAGGAGTGCTACCAAACCTGGGCTGATGCATTAACGTCTCGGTATGTACACAACAGCGCTTTCAAAAAGAAGTATAATTCTGCTTCCAGGTCCTTCAAAAGAGTCATTGCCAAGGCAAAGTCAGAACACATAGGCAGAATTGGCGAGAAACTAGTTCGCTTTCCTTCTGGAACCCGTGCATTCTGGTCTCTCGTCAAGGCTGTCCAGGGGAATTTCTGTCAGCCACCTCTTCCATCTCTGCACAGGGAGGACGACTCACTGACCCATGCCGTAAAGGAGAAAGCCGATCTGCTAGGCTCTTTCTTTGCGTCCAACTCGATTCTAGATGATGGGGGGAGTACTCTGCCGACCATGCCGCGGTGTGAGTGCTCCATGTTGGAGGTGTTGTTTACACAGCACTTGGTTCGCAAAGCACTTCTCTGCCTGGACATACAAAAGTCCTAGTACCAAAATCATGGAAGACGACTTTCGTCCACCCGATCCCTAAAAAAGGTGACCGTTCGGACCCATTCAGCTACAGGCCCATCGGCATCGCCTCCTTGTTCTCCAAAACAATGGAATGCATGCCAGCTCATGAGGTACCTTGAGAATCACCAGCTGATTACTGATCGCAAATGCGGTTTTCGTCTTTTATTTATTTATTTAATTTCATTTCGTCTTACAAGCTAACAGATGACACATCCAAAACGCTTATAGGATTAACAATTCGGTATTAAACATCCTCGTCATTATATAGGTAATAGCAAAATTAAGTCATGGTCGATCAGCTGGTTATCTTCTGTTCTACCTGAGTCATAGATGGGCGACGGCAGTAGAGTCCAAGGGGGAGGCAATGGCCGCTAGTTTGGATATTGCGAAGGCATTTGATCGGGTTTTCACAAAGCGCTTCTTTCGAAGCACCCTTCCTATGGGCTTCTCGAGAAATTGTGCAATTGGATCAACAGCATTCTTACAGATCGCAGCATAAATGTCGTTGTAGACGGCGCAAGTTCCGATTATAAGGCTAATAGTGCTGGTGCTCCACAAGGCTGCGTGCTAACCCCAACGCTGTTTCTTCTGCATGTAAATGATATGTTGCACACCTACAACATTCATTGCTATGCGGATAACAGTACTGGTGATGCTCTATACACCGGCCGTGCCAATATTTCTCGGGATATCGTCTCCAAGTACCGGGACAAACTTGTATCTGAAGTTGAATATTTGCTGAGCAAAGTCACGGACTGGGAGCGACTAAAACTAGTTTAGTTTAGCCCTCAGAAGAGACAAGTTTGCTCGTTAACCGCTAAAAAAACCCCTTTGTCGTGTCTCCTCAGTTTCATAGCACTTTCCTTGTTGCCTCAGCCAGTATTGGAATACTCGGCGTCGACATATCGAGTAACGTTGCAGTTTCGTGGTCACTTAGAAGAGAAGGCCAAATTGGCCTCTAAAAAGCTTGGCGTGCTCAGCAGAGCGGGACAG
>DWHP01007180.1:0-11067 GCA_018247895.1 Parnassius honrathi
TGACCAGGATCAACGATGTAACCTACCGGATACAGAAAGGCGCAAGAGGGACTCCTAAGATCGTCCATGTGGATCGCTTGGCGCTTTATTATTGGGCCGTTAATGCTCGGGACTAGCATGTCTTAGGAGGGGGTAGTGTTGCACGCTTAAGTAAGTCAGGTACCTGTCACTAGCGCCATCTAGTGTCAGGGACCAGAGCGAGGAGGGCTTCCTAGAGAATGTCAATCTTGAACCTTCGACCAACAGCGCAATCTAGTATCGAACAGAAGAATTAAGCTTTCTAGAAGCCCCACACTCGAAATTTCTACGCTTGGTCAGTCAGCACCTGTATTTACTGGAACATTCTGGATGTTTCGGTGGAAAAGATGTATGTAAAGCAAGATGTATGCTGCAAGCCGCGATCGGGGCAGTATTGAATTTGGCGATATAAGCGAAGCTTAGGAGCAAAATAAAGTAAACTAAAGTGATCACTGTGATTAATTATTTGTGTCTTTTAAGTTTAATTGGAGTTGGAAAATTAAAGTGTTAATTTTGCTAATTCAATCGGCAGTTTTTATTGTCACGATCTTTAAGCTCGTAAAAATAATTTACAGTAATGTATATTGAAATATTTGTAGTAGTGTAGTAATATTGTTTCAGCTTAAACACTGCTAACTTATATATTTCGTTCTTAATCTCAACAGCCCATCGTTAAAACGGAAAAGCACCATAAAGGACAAATGGGCTAAATTCGGTTCATTGTATGGGTTTAGTGTAATGGTAATAAAACTTAGGTAGTTTTGAAATTGATTGCTTTTATTCCTGCTCTGTTTAAATTTATTAGTAGCTGTTTTATAAAATTCGAATTACTTACTAATCTGTTTGATAAATACCATTTCTTTTTCTATTCGTACGAACGCATCTGCGTATTCGTTTTTAAATCGAGAATAAATATACAAACAAAACATGTTTGTCCAAAGATGAGAATTAATCAAATTTATCATTTGATTTCACAGCTTCAGACTTTTTTATAATTTTCAGTATTGTCTAGAGGGCATCATTTTAATTAAAATCGACAAAGGTCCAGCGTATATGATAGTTTATCATTTATGTTGGTAGATGTATACATAAAAACACTGGGGTTGGCAAAACGAAAAAACTAGTAAAGTGATGAAATGCGAAATTATGGTAAATAGTCATCATCATCATTACAGCTCTTCACAAGTCCATTGCTGAATGTAGGCCTCCCCAAGGAATGCCATATAGCACGGTTCTGAGCCACCTGCATCCGTTGACTTCCTGCATGTCTTATCAGGTCATCACTCCATCTAGTGTGGGTCGTCCTACACGACGCCTACCGATAAGAGACTGCCAGTGGAGAACCTTTTTTTCTCCAACGTTTGTCGGTTCTTCGAGCTATATGGCCGATCCTTTGCTACTTCAGTTTACTAATCCGTTGGGCTATGTCGGTCTCTGTGGTTCTACTGTAGATGTCCTCATTTCTAAGTTTATCACGCAGAGGAACCCCGAGCATAGCCTTCTCTATAGCTTGCTGAGCGACCTTGAGGATCCCCATATAGCCAGCAGTGAAGGACCACGTCTCAGATCCGTAAGTTATCACTGGCAACATGCGCCGACTGTACAATCTAGTTTTTAGGTTTTGAGGTATACCTGACGAGAAGATGTGTCGTAAGTTTCCGAACGCAGCCCAGGCGACTTGAATCCGTCGATTGACCTCTCGGTCAAAGTTGGACTTAGCTAGTCGGTTTACTTACCCCAGGTAAACGTAATCGTCAAAAACTTCGGGCTTAATGCTCCCAACAACTACCAGCATAGGTGTGACACGGACATTAAGCGTGATCTTTGTTTTCTCCATGTTTATCTTAAAACGCATCCGTTGGGAGGCATTATTGAAGTCCTTGAGCATAGTGCTTAGGTCCTCTAGTGATTTCGCACTTGATTGAGTGGAATTAACGGGGCTTGGTTTGTCTTTTCTCTCTCACAGAAGGCACGCACTTTCAACACAACCTCTCTTGCACTGCTTCTAAATGGTTTCGGCATAATTAATTCGGAATATTTTAAATAATAACACAAAAACGAGCGCAGCTAATCACAAACTGACAACAGATTGACAAGCAATAGTGCCAACATCACAGCAGGGGACATCTTACGGTGAACGGGCTGTATATAATATATTGCTATATTTTTAATTTTTTATTTTATAAGTGTCTATTATTCACTTACCTCTTCTCCGTAAAGGTTTATTTTCGTTTCTATCACTTCGGATTCATGTTTATCTAGTGAATAGCTATCCTTACTTCTCATTCTTTTTACAAACTACTTTCTCTAAGTATTTTAATAGTTTTTGTTGTTCATTAATTTGTTGTGCCTTAGTTGAAAAGTGGGAAAGTTTTAAAAAGTTTCCTTTTTTTAAAATAATCTAAAAGAAATCACTCACATGACATACTAACAATGTTCATTTTGAAATCAAAATATTTCCGAAGTTTTTGCTCAAGTAATTCAATAAATGCGACAATTTTTTTAAGGTGTTATTCTTAATGTGATTGATATCTATTCGCCAAATTATAATCAACTACCAATTACATTGACAAGGACTGTTTCTATCATATCAAGCGTATATAGTTTTAGCTTTCACGATAGAATTCTCTTCGCCGTAATGTTGGCTCCCCTGGCCCACAAAATACAAAAGTTCTATACGGCTAGAACTTAGAATAGCGAAACTATTGCACGAAATGCGAAATTAAATAAATTTTAATGAAAATCGCACCTTTTTATGTAGAATTATGAGAGAACGTATACTATATTAAAAATTGAAGTCTAATAGGTTAGTGGAGAGGTACGATGTTGTGGTATGTCATTATACACATTTAAAACAATTGCAGGAAAATCGTAATGGTGTCCAGCGCCTAATTATATATTAAGATGAAACCGGTATTCACTCAACATACTGTACTGGAAAATGTTGGCAAAGCGAAACAATATTTTATCCTCAGACTCGAAGGCATCACGATGAATTAAATTCCACGCAGGTAGTCAAAACGGCCTCATACCGAATGCCAATCTCATATTTTAAATCTCAATTTAAATAGGGCGATTGTCATGATGAGATGAATGGAGAAAATTTCATGAAGTTACAAAAAGCAAAATTTCCAAATATACCTCCTAAGTCTATTGTACTCATGAATAATGCATCACACCATACAGTTGTGGTCAACATAACACCAACTGTTTCTAGCGCAAAGGCAAATAAAAGGAAATGCAAAGAAGGAAAAATGCAAGTAATGCATTATAAAATAACGCCGTTACTTATATGCCAACGATGGTAAAAGCTCATTTTTTTTAATTATTAAGGCTTCCACCTTACCACTGTTAATTGGAAAGCTGAAGTCTATTAAAAAAAGAATTATAGAAAAAAACCGTGATTCAATAAGAAAAAATTATAGTTAAAATTACTGAAGAAGTTTTTTTCAGTATAACTCCGTATTAGAAAGCTCTTTCCTTGCATCCCGATAAAGCTATTTATTGTCTCCACAATTCCTATGCAGCAGTATTCTTTATGCAAAAATATTTTATATAGTCCTAAAAAATCAAATCGAAATTAGTAGGCAATTTGTAAAAAATATGTATTCGGCAAATACCCTCAAAATATAGCAAAACCGTTTCCGTGCTACCTGCTTTAAGGCAGAGGGGATTCTTTCGTGAAACGCACTATATGAAGCTTTGTATCTGTTCCCTTTCTTTATTCATGTAGTAAATATGTTTCGTTTCATTCATTACACTAGCCATAAAACGTTCGGTTTCACCTTATGGCCAATTGCATTATTTTGCGATACGAGAATGAGATGCCTGCCGTATGATGCATTTTTTGAAAAAATCGTGGATTGCCGTATAATATGGAATTGCCATAGGAATGGCCACTCTGGAACGCAACCAGTGATGTGATGCCTGAAGAGAAAATCCATTAGGCGCTAACAGGACTGTATAGTAACACAAATTAACACATCCAAAAAGCGATGGCAGAAGTAAGACAAGTATTAAATCTAGCGCGTAGGCGCTAGATTTGATATTTATCTTAATTCTGCCATCCATCTGTTCCAAGTAAGTCGACTCTCGATGAAAGGGGGTACACACCGCAGATGATCCCGCGGAGTGATTGCCCCATGCTGGATGTGCGGTTCACAGAGCGCTCAGTATGCAAAGCACTCCTCTACCTGGGACATCAATAAGTCGAGTGGGCCTGACGAAGTGTCTTTTATAGAAGTTTGAGGAAGGATGCTCCGGAATTAATACCGATTTTGACGCGTCTTTTCCGGTACTCCTTAGGTGTAATCCTGAACTTATGGAAGATTGCTTCAGTGGACCTGATACCTAAAAAGGCAACCGCTCACACCCGTCCAACGCTTATTACCATCGCTTCTTTGTTCTTCAAAATAATGTAATCCATTACAAACTGCCAGCTCATAAGGTACCTTGAGGACCACCGGCTGTTTAACTTCTAACTAATTAGCTGGTTCTAGTCCTATCTTCGAGTATACCTGACTCAGATGAGCGGAAGCAGTAGAGTTCATGAAAGAGGCCTTGGTCATTATTTTGTTATGTATATCAAGGTCGCAGTAGATGATGCAAACTAGGGATATCTGATTTGAATCGATTTTCTGGAAGACTGATTCACGGCTATACGGTATGATTTTTGAATCGATTCATATTGTATAAATCGGGTAAACATAAAGAAAGGATAACATTAAATAAACATGAATAAGGTGAATAGTTTGGGAATAAGTTTCAAAGCATCTGTGCAAAACCTCAGAGCTCTACCTTCAAAACAAGAGCCTGAAATGTTAATCTTGAAATGTTATTACGATATTTGAGAGTTATCACTAGAAGTAGCATTAGAAGGGCTCTAAAATTTTGAACAAAAGCTTTACAACGGCTACATACGGCTTTTTACTTTGGGAGTTTGATTTCCTACACAAGCCTTGTAACAAGAGATGTCTAAGTCCTTAATAATTTTTAAATATAATTGAAAAATTTCTAGGGTAACTGGTTAACCAATGGTACCTTTTAGCATTAAACAAATAAGGAAAACATTGAACACACATTAGTATAAGTTACTGCACTTCATAGATTCTCTTTGTAATAAATCACCCCATCAAAATAAAAAGCCGTGCATAGGGTATACGAACCGCCCGAATTGGTGTAGAGTAGTTGACGAAAAAATAATTAATTTATTACTCAGTATCTATAGCGAATAACGCAATAAATGCAATATTTACAGAATCGGTAATTAATTTGCAAACGATTCGCAGTGGTTTCAACGTTCTCAGATCAATATCTTACACTTACAAGAAAAACGTATTTTTCTACTTTTTCGCGGCGTAAGAAGTTTTTGATTTTTTTTAAATAAAGTTATAAACTGACAATTTTTTACTTGAGATTACAAATATTTCTAACGATTCCGGAATTGTCTCATTTTTTTCCGATACGATTTATACAAATCATTGGCGAACATCGTGTAGGTAGCTCCGATAACGTTAACGTGCCATAAAAGTTGTCAGCTGAACTGAAACTGAATGTCCACCATAGAACCACAGAGTATTTTTCACAACTACAAAATTGGTTACTTACAATACAACCCTACTAAATTAAGGAAACATTTTCTCGTTCCTTGATCGTATATTGCCCTCTCTATCTAATACACTAAAAGTTTATTGGTGCATAAATTGTGTTGCTGAAAATTTTCATCTACTTTTACTTTGCTAATATTGCATCATGTAGGAGTGGAGTGCTGGATTGAGGTTATTACCTGGACCAAAATAAAAATAATTCATTAAAATTAGACCTTAGACCATGAGTGGCATATACTGTGATTAAGCAAGGAATATTACTCTCTATCGAGAGAAGTAAGGATATTAAATAGCGATGGTAAGTTTATATGTGAAGTCCCTGTTTTGGTAAAATAGTACTTGGAAAGGTCTTAAATTTTTTGCCAATGCTTCTTTTGATTTAACTTTAAAACTTTCAGGCATTACTTGGCGCACAATTAGTTTTAACACTTATCATGGTTTCGATCATACAGAAACTGGGCAATTATTCATTTGCCAGGTGGTTATTATGTTCTCAAGGTTTATACCGGTATTTGTATCCAGATAATAGTGAATTAAAAACCCTAGCTGGAGTACCAAAGGATAAACCAAAAGGCAAGAAAGGTGGAAGGACAGAGCAAAATGGAAAGCCGGAAACTTTCCATGTACCACGTAGCCTAGATTTGCAGCTTGAGACAGCCCCAGTGACACCACTAGATGTTGTTCATTTAAGATTTTATACTGAATATATTTGGATTGTTGATTTTTCATTATACACAAGCATTGTTTATATCATGTCAGAGGTCAGTAACTAAAACATTTATACTATTAATTTATTGTAGTTTGTTACCTTCTTCTTTCATCCATCTCCAACTCCATCCATCCTCAATCTTCAGTCCTCTACACTCACCATATGCAACAGCAGCATTATCCTGCTATTTTATGCTGGTATCCTGTGAATTTTTGGTCCTTCACCAGTTGAGCCGATTAAGTTACAACCACAATATAATCGTAGCATGGCTCTACCATGTATATAGTAATCAGTTGGACATTTTAGCTATCATCTTATCAATCACTTCTTTTAGTAGATTTTTGCCATCATGAAGTCAGTATATTATAAATACTCTTATCAATTTAAGTTACAAGGTACTATGAATCACTAGATCCAAACTTTGCTGGAGTCTGGTAGTTAATTAAGTCATAATCAATTTTGGTACTGTAGAAAAATTGATGCTTTTCAGGTCTAGTTATGATTGTCTCAGTGTCTCTGAAACAGCCTGGGTAATCTTATATATTATGGCATCTGAAGAATGATTTGGAAAAATTCTTTGAGTATTTTTGTCATGATGAAATAAATTAAAAATTAAATAATGATAATTTTAAGGAGGAAGACAGATTGTTATATACAAAATATATAGCTGGCGAATTTAGCATTGTGATGCGGTCTGACCTGGCTCGAGTAGTAGCCGCCCAGCATTAGAGGACAAGTGCCTCTTTGTTTATATTACACATACATCTCTGTCACTATAATTATTCTTTAATTTCTTATTACTTTACCAAAAATTATGATAATAATTTTATTCTACTAAGCATATAGCTTGTAGAACCCACAACTAGAGATGGGCCCAAAATGTATTTCACCAAATATGAATATTGGGCCTAAATTTCGGTAAAACTTTTTTATAGGAAAAGGGGCAAACGAGCATACGGTTCACCTGATGTTAAGTAACTACCGCCGCCAATGAACAACCGCAACACCAGGGGAATTGCAGGTGCGTTGCCGTTCCTTTAGAAAGGTATAAGCTCTTTTCTCGAAGGTCCCTAAGTTGTATTATAATCAGAACTTAATTATTACATAATATTAATACATCATCCATAACTACATTTTTATATTTGTAGCTTACTGCACGTTAAAGTCTGAGCAAATTGCTGGCACATGCTTATATATTTCTTTTTACTATTTTTGTGAGAAAAATGTATTTCGTTGTGTTATTCTTAGTGAAAATTGATAATTATGTGATAAAAATGAGTGGCAGGAGATCTACTACTTGCATTTATTTTAGAGAAACTTACGACCAAAGTAACATGAAATGTACTAGTGTAATGTAATATTTTTTTGTTTGATCCCAAAAACATTTTATCAAGCTTTCTATTTGCTATAATTGGAAATAAATCTACAGTGCCTCAAAAACTTATCGGTATGCAAGTAGATTTAATGCATAAATAAAATATACTTTCTTCAGCTGAATACAAATATTCAGTAAAGCTGCTGAATACCAAGTATGAAACAAAAATTCAGCCCATCTCTAGTTATTAGCATCTAAATATCTATATTTTTGACTTAAAACTTCCTCAATCCCCATAACCAATGGAGAATGACGGTTCTCGAGTGGTGGCCCCATATCACTAAGCTAAGTGTAAGGCAGTTGCACTATTTGACTGTACTCAAATGACAAAATTATAAGTTGTGTAAGAAGTTAATGGATGTTAGTGGCTCAGGACCATGTTTTGTGACATTCCATGGGAGAGGCCTGTGTTCAGCAGTGGACTTGTGAAGGGCTGTAGGTATAATAATGATAACTAAAGCCTTTTTATAAAAATGTGGAAACACTTCAGGAGAACTGTGAGGAAGTTGTGTGTGATAATTATGAGGAATAATTTATTTTCGATAATATTTCTGATAACTGTGATTTTGACTTTTTTTGGTATTACAGTTGTACACAGCCGTTTTTCCATTAAAGGATGAATTTAATCTAAGTATGGTATGGTGCTTACTAGTGGTGTTGTTTTCATTGTATCCTTTTATATAATTTAAAAGACATTACAACTTATTAAATTTCATATTCATGGTATTAAAGGAATGACAGTCGGTAGACTGCACATTAAAATTTCATATTAAGTACCGTAGCAAAATTTTACCATGAAAATGTCCCAAAATTTTATTATTGCTTATAAACATCTTGTTTTAAAAAAGTTTATGAGCAAAGCATTATATCAATGAAACCCTTATAGAGTGTGGCTCGACCCACATCGCATTTTATCAAAGTGTTACCGTTAATTATTATTGTAAAAGGCATTTTTAGATACCTTAACAATTTGTATGTATTAAAATTTTCATAATGTAAGTCTTCATTACTCGATACTCCATATTTGTGGATTGATAAAATAATTGCATGAGGTTACTTTAATATTTAAATATTAGTGTATCGCTTTATATTCTACTGTAGGATCACAACGACACCTTCAACATAGAGGGTTATTTTTCGAAGACTAGCCATATAAAAAAAAACAAGAGCCCATTTTTTTATAATTGAGATAATACTTCCGTTTCGTTCTCGCCATTTCGAATTCATAACCGAAAATATCCTTTCTGTAAATGCCAAAGGCGGGAATGAAATTACTTAAATAAATTTGGTAAGTTATATTCTGTATTTTTTTTAAATATGCTTGCCATTTTTGGTCTGAAGTTTTGTCAGTAAAACAAAAAAACTGCAGTTTTTTGTTTTTTATTTATTATTAGGAAGATGCTGCTATCAATTTCTTGGTTTGATTTCTACTGTCGCCTCAGATCGTAGAAACAACAGTTATGATGTAAGACTGACGCCTTTTACGTCACCCTCGGGGCGATATAGGGTATAGAATATTCTTACACCATAACTACACAGCCAATAACTTAAAATCATGTCAATTTTTAGTGCTACTTTCATAAATATTATATATAAGGTGCAAAGTAATTCAAAATGAATATCCTGAACGATCAATCAGCAAAATCCTTCTATCATTAACAAAGCAGTACTTCACAAGTGACGAGTCAATAGGTGAACGGTCAACATGCATTGTGGCATTTTGTGTCTTCTTGCTCATAGCTATGATGGTACTGATTGTTGATGAATCCATCCTTGAAGTCGGAGTTGATCCTGCATATGACAGTTTCTACGAAAATGCCTCAAAGTTTCTTGAGAATCAAGGGCTGTCATCTGTGTAAGTATTGGAATAAGTGTTTTTGCAATTATTCAAATATTCATTTTTATATTGGTAAAGCTAACATTATTCAGATATTGTAAAAGTTTTTAGGGATTCGCTGCCATAAGTACTGCATTAAGTTTGTTAATACTTATTTTTCTATTGTTAAAGAACACTAGCGATCCGCCACGGCTTTGCACGGATGATTTTTAAATTTCGACGACATATGCATGTATTTTACATAACTTTAACTTAACATAAACTTTCCTCTTGAATTATTCTGTCTATTGATAAAAACTGTATAAAATTCCGTTGCGTAATTTAAAAGATCTAAGCATACAGACGGCGGGAAGCAAAGATTTAAGTATGGGGAAGCGACTTTGTTTTATACTATGTACGATGATGCACAATGTTTTTAGACTTTCGGCGTTAGTCTTCTAAGATAATTATTATGCATACAAATGAAACTAATTTTCTCGAATTGTACCGCGTGTATTGACTTATTTTATATTCGCGACGATTCGAGTACTTTACAGCACCATGGTGAGGGGGGGGGGGACTGAGGTGGTTAAATGAGACTTTGGTAAAAATTAGTTTCATTTAAATGTGTAGAGTTAGCGTGTGGGTAGCGTTATATGCGTAAACATAAGAAATCATTAATTATTATGCAATTCCATAAAAGATTCTTAGCAGTTCAGTTTTCGAAATATCAAGATATCATGTTAATGATTTCTTATATTTACGCGAACACTACAAATTTTTGTCGCGTTTAATTTTTATTTTTTTAATCCCGACGTTCGGATGCTTTACAGCAAGCGCTGAAGTTTTTGACATCCCAATGTCATAGTCAGCCCGGCTACCTTCAGTTTTAGGATATAAATTTTTGGTCCCATCGACACTGAATGAGCCCACAGTATCTGGAAGACTTGCATTGTTAGTGTTCAAACCCAAGTCGGTAATTAAAAAGTCAAAATTAAACGCGATAAAATCCGTAAAATTAGTTTCATTTAAAATTTTAAGTAACTGAATAATATACACATTAATATTTAAAAATATCTTAAATCAAGCATATCATCAAAGATAATATTCTGAGTAGAAGATAATGGCCTGATTCATGAGGTATCTATTTTTTTATAATTTTTGGGGCGGAATTCTCAATGTTCAACTCTACCTGAATATAATTAGTACTATGGCAAGTTGATTTGCCACCCATGCATGTCAATTAAACTAGCAGCATTACTTACAAAAATTTGTACTTTAAATGTTTAATACTCGCACTTTATTTCAGAGGCCCAGCTTCAAAATTGATATTGAAGTTCTCCCTTGCTGTATGGGCTGCTATAATCGGAACTTTATTTACGTTCCCCGGCCTGAGGGTTGCCAGGATGCACTGGGATTCGCTGAGGTAATTATTATATTTGAAAGTATATTGTTTGTATATGCAATAAATACCTTCTGTGTACTAAATATCGGGAATTTGTCAATAAAACAAAAAATACAAATTATTCATCTAAATTTATTT
>DWHP01007181.1:0-11067 GCA_018247895.1 Parnassius honrathi
CATTCGGGTCCTCCCCTTTGTTGCTCGTCGAGCTGGTTTGCTATGGGCCCCAATCCAGTGGACCCAAGTCTGGGCAACTCGGGGCCGTAACAAAGGGAAATATGGGAAATGTTTATTGCTGTACGTCGAGATATTTACAAATCCGGCTCATATGTAACAGTGGGTAAACAGATATTGGGGTTTCGGGGCCGTTGTCCCTTCCGCATGTATATACGTTCAAAACTTGACAAATATGGTATTAAAACTCTAGTTTTCTGTTAATCAAACTACATGGTAGATACAATACCATATATGGGAAAAGGTACAAATGCAAATGGAGAACCTTTGGCATCTTTCTTTGTGAAGCAACTTTTCGAAACTATTCGACGCAGTAATCGTAATATGACCATGGACAATTGGTTCACGTCAGTGCCTTTAGCAAAAGAACTACTGCAGAATCCATACAAATAAACAATTGTAGGTACAATTAGATCTAACAAGCGCGAGATCCCTTCGCAACATTTGCAGCCAAGACAAACAGGATCTTCAATGTTTTGTTATGATGGAAACTTTACATTGGTATCCTATCGGCCAAAAAAAATGTTCTGCTTCTGTCGACGGCTCATGGAATTGGCACTTTAGCGTTGTCTGGTAAGCCGGATATAGTAGAATTCTACAACTCGACCAAAGGTGCTGTTGACACGTTTGGTCCAATGTGCCATAATATGTCGTGCAGCAGAAAAACTCAGCGATGGCCGCTGCATATCGGAGACCTCACTCTACACTAGCGGCTCTAATAAACGCGATAGCCCTCATTGCATTTAGTTTGTGGTTATATTACGTTCATTTATTAAAATCTTTTTATTGATATTATGAACTAATCCCAAGTTCTAAAAATATAAAACTTACATGAAAATTAATGGCTTAGTTGCCTTAATATCTGGTATTAATTCTATAACAAAACAATGAAAAAAGTATGCGGTACTAAATCTGCCGTTCCCCTTTAAATGATTTTTAATGCTGTATTAAACAATAACAAAAGTCTAAAATATGTAAATTTATGTATTAATTTAGTCTGTCAACACAGCTAATCGGGTTTGGCGACGCGATTCCTCGTACAAAATAAAGTTGACAGCCATTCTATTGTCCTTGACTACCACCAAATTGTTCATCTTCAAGTTGTCTTTGCAGGAACGCCATTTAACTCTCTGTTGTAAGATCAATACAATCGTCCAAGACCACATTTAAGTTGCATTATTTTAAATTCCTGTAAACTCCCATACAGCGCCATAAATAATATGACAGCGTTATCTTAAAAAATCAGTGTTAGCTACATAGTTTTCTGCGCTGCTCGCGGTCGACTAAAAGAGATACGGAGAGTTGGCCGTAAGTTAGTGCGCAATGTATTAATAAGGTGACGGCGGTCTGGTGGTACATATATATGAAGTGTATGTGTGTGCGCAGTAACGGGCATCCGTGACCTGGTGTGGCTGCCGGTGGAGCAGTGGCGGCGCGACGGGCGGCTGGTGCACGGGCTGCGGCGCGGCGCTGCCTCCTTCACCGCACGCACCGCCGTCGCCGCGCTCGACATCACCGCACGCCTGCTGCAGCTTATTCAGGTACCTTCCATCGCGCCAATACCTCTCTACACTTGCTAACATACTGGGAGGCTATTCAGAAAACTGATATACTCGTACAGTTTGGTGATGCAGTTACATATCTAGCATCAACATCTGCATCCAAAATTTAATCACGCCACTCGACCGCTCAAGGGTCGTACACGTATTGATGTAAAACATACGGCCGTATCTATGTTCACAACCCATGTTCTTTTTATTAAATGGCATATAGTCCACCTAGTGGTTAATGGATGATGTGGCCGACACCTTTTTTATAGAAGAGGAGGCCAACGAGCTACGATTCACCTGATGTTAAGAAACTACAACCTCCCATGAACATCCGCCACACCAGATGAATAGCAGGTGCGTTGCCGGCCCTTTAGAAAGAAGTAAGCTCTTTTCTTGAAGGTCCCCAGGTCGTATCGGTCCGAAAAAATCGCCGGTGGTAAACTATTCCACAAAGAGGTCGTACGCGGAAGAAAACTCCTAGTGAAACATACACTGGTGGACCGCCAAGCATCCAGATGTTGTGGATGGTATCGGGAGGTTTTCCGAGTAGTGCGTTCATGAAATTTGGCGGCTGGGATTAATCCGAACTATTCCTCAGAGCACTCCCCGTGATAGATACGATAAAATACGCAAAGAGATACAACATCTCTTCGCAGTGCCAGTGAATCGAGCCGATCGGAAAGCACTCGGTCGTCGACGATTCGAACCGCTCTGCGCTGGATACGGCCAAGTGGAAGGAGCTGGTACTAGGGAGCCCCAGCCCAGAGATGGGAACAATATTCCATGTGCGGCCGAACCTGCGCCTTGTAAAGTTGCAGGCGGTATGCCAGCATGAAATACTGTCCCGCTCTGCTGGGCACGCCAAGCTTTTTAGAAGCCAATTTAGCCTTCTCTTCCAAGTGACCATGAAACTGCACGTCACTCCATATTTCGACGCCAAGGATTCCGATACTGGCTGAAGCAACAAGGGGAGTGCCTTGAAACTGAGGAGATACGACAAAGGCGTTCTTTTTAGCGGTTAACGCGCAAACTTGCGTCTTCTGAGGATTAAACTGGACCAGATTTAGTCGCCCCCAATCCGAGACTTTGTACAGCAAAGAGTCGACTTCAGACACAAGTTTGTCCCGGAACCCGGAGACATTTTCCCGAGAAATATTGGCACGGCCGGTGTATAGAGCATTACCAGTGCTGTCATCTGCATAGCAATGAGTGTTACGGGTATGCAACATATCATTGATATGCAGAAGAAACAGCGTTGGCGATAGCATGCAGCCTTGTGGAACACCAGCAATAATAGGCTTGTAGTCGGAGCTTGTACCGTCTACAATGACCTTGATGCTCCGATCCGCAAGAAAGCTGGTGAACCATTTGCGCAATTTCTCGGGAAGCCCATAGGAAGTGAGCTTCGAAAGAACTAACTAAGTTTCTTTTTAAAGATTACTGACATTATTAACATTCCTGTAACTAATCCACTTAAACATAAAATGCTTGTGCTAGGATTGATTCATGACAGTTGTCTAATGGCGGATTTGAACCTAAGACCGTTTTTGTAGTCTGTACACTAAACAATCAGGCTACTGTTTCTATTTGCTTATAACGTTAATGTATGTTATAACTTGATGTATAAAAGTTTATAGTGAGTGTTCTTATTTTAAATTATGAGCAACTTATCTGGCCTTCTGACAAGTGCTAGTTACTCAACTGAAATTGCTTACTCGTTTAGTTTTATTATTATTCTATTGTCTGGCTACTATTGTTTGCTAATGACTTATATTAAATAGCCAGATTTGTTGTAAGTAACGTAATCTTCAAGCCTTTCTCTTCAGGCTTTGGTTTTAGATTTAGTTACTCCATTTCGTTTTTTATTGTTGTAAAAATTTTTTACTGAAAATAATAAACGGTTACACCAGAATTCCTTGTCAGTATTTCATTTCTACAGACCGCTCTAAGGGGTTTATTAGTAACGTTCATAAGAAATGGAAAAAAAATCAACTGAAAATGTTAATAAAAGTTAAAGTTACAACTTATATACGTCCCACAGCTGGGCACAGACCTCCTCTCATTTCTGAGAGGGTTTTGGAGCAAGAAAGTGTCCGCCGAGCTGCCCCAATGCGTGTTGGCCAACTTCACATGTCTTCCAAATATATTTTTTTATTTTTCAGACATGCTGGCTTCCTCACGATATTTTCATCGCCGAGCACGTGGTAAATCTGCACTTAAAATTGCAATTAACAATTTCATTATCATTGATTTGATGAATTATCAATGATTGACGTAAATTTTCAATATATTAATATAATATTTTCATCATAATCCATATCTTTTCTGACTACTACCTGGCCATTCTGGTCATGACCCCTTAAATTGCCCAGTAATAACCCTTAAAAATGGATTCAAAGCATATAACATAACTTTGTCGCCGTTTTTTTATTTGTAGTTACCACCAGCATACTTAAAACACTTAGAATTTATAAAAAGTTAATTTTTGGGTTTCACGCGTTGCAGTAACAAATTACTATCCGATTAACTGTTCAATAGTGATTCAGCAATCGCAATTTTCAAAATAAATAAAAGTTCATGTTATATTTACAGCTACGAGTTATAATATCGGACTTCCATACCTTTTCAATAAACATTCAATTCAACTACCTTATCGACGGAGTACCGAGTTCAGATAAGCTGAGCACACCTTGAATTTTTTAATTAAAATTTTAAGTGCTGATTTCTAATAAAACTTAATGAGAACGTTAAAACATCTAAGAAAAAATACCTGTTTTGAATATCATAGACGATTTCTATTGAAAGCCTTATCTGTATATTTTTAAACATAAGCACTGAGTTGCCAGTCGGTCTATATTCTACGGGTTATATATCTAAGTGTGCACAAGAGTTGAAATCTTTAATTCCTTCATCTCTGTTATGCCATCGAGCGGCAAAACAGTTTCATATGGTTAACATGCCTCGCGTAGGTACATAAGCATGTAGCTTTATTGATTTTAGTGAGCACGGCTAATTCTTGATTCTTTTTTTGTGTCAGACTTACCTGACTACTATGATTCAAGATTTTTCAAGACGGCAGTGAAATGCAAATAGGAAAATCTAGGCTGGAGTGTATACCATCTAAAACCCTAATAAAACGTCACTTATGATGTCCTCCAAACATTAGATCACAGCGGCGAGTCTCAACGGAGACTAGACATCTGTGCATGACAGGACTTTTTACGTGGTAGAGCCATGCTGCAGCTCTATTATAGCTGTAGCACGAATGGGTCAGCTTGTCTGAGGAAGGACCACGCTCTCACAGAATACCAGTGCAAAATAGCAGCTTAATACTGCTGTGTTCCGTATTGCGAGAGTAGAGAACCGGAGACCCTTTTTACTGAAAACGAGGCACTCATTCCGTTCTCAGAGGTTACTACGCATCCACATTTCGATTCTTTATCGATGATAAATGAAGATATCTATGGGCCAAAGTATTGACTTACCATCAGGTAGACTGTGTGCTCGTCTATCACCCTTAGTATATATTTAAAAAAATAGGCTTGTAGAGTAGGATTTTATGCGTAAACGCAGGATCATTATCTATCTGTCATGATCCAATGTGACGGCAATCCAACATGACCGGAAAGAAATGCGGTGTACTAACGGCTTTACGTACATTCCGAGGCACGGGAGGGGGGGGGGAGGCAATGACACCGCCAATTTCCGGACTCAGGTCTGTTTCTGCGAATTATTTGACACAAAAACCCACTAACTGATCGTTGCCCATCCTTGCATTTGAACACGGCATCACATGGCTTACTTGAAACTTTGATAGCGGCGCAGACTTAGCCCAGATACGCCGCTAGGGTAAAAAAGGCTGTAGCTTATCGGACTCGAGGTTTCAATGCGCAGGTGGAGTTCAAGCCCGCGGAGGAAAGCTCACCTTTTGATCGAGTGGGCCTTACCTGAGAAGAAAAGATGTAGAAGTCCCACAGAGGGGCAGCTACGTGGCTCTGCCAATATGCGGCAAGGGTGGAACACCATTTGGTATTATTTGGTGCGAGACCAACATAACCCGCCCTTGCTTCTTCGAGGCGTAAAAAATCAACGAGACAGTCAACCTATCGTTGCATAGACTTATCAAATAAGGAACATTTTATATATTGTTGTTTGTATTATGGATAATAATAACGCCTAGGAATGAGGTGATCGATACCAAGTTATTTCTAATTTGTTTTGTATTGATTGATTGTGTAACAAACACAATTGTAAGCTATTATTTTAAAAACATTCCCGCTGGGTATCTTGCTGGTCTTCCCAGGACAGAGGTTTTTCTCTGAACCAATGGTAATTAAACAAAAGAGTGACTTTCAATAAGTATTATTTATAATCTTTACCGAATAAAAAAGTTTCAGTTTCTGTTTCTGCATTATAATATTAATTAAAACAGTGAGCGATATCCCGGACACTAATTACAATTCAGTTTGTTTAAAATGCCAATAATTGTATTAAAATTTTGAATGAATTGGTAATTAAGATTTTATCAACAGAAATGTCGATAATACAATAGTAATCACGACTTCAGCTGACAATTTCAATTCTACTTCAAATCTGACAATCCAATTAAATTGGACGGCGCGTATTCGGGTCAGTACTTGTAAAATTATATGGACATTAATTTATAAAGCAACTATTTATTACATTAACCAGATTCATTTTTAATCATCAGATAAATATATTCATAGTATGAAATAAAATACAAGCAAATTAACTAAATCGTTAAATTGCTTTTGTTTTATATCTAGCCAGTTTATTATGACTATTAAAAGCAGTCTCATTTTGTTTTCTCGATATTTTTGTACCTATTTAAAAATTAATCATTTGCAACCAAATTTGCACAGGTATTCAGTAACTCTAAATCCAAAAGCTTATTTTAGTTCAAGCTTCGAAGTGGCTATTGTATATAAGTTTAATCTTCTAAATTACTACAGATTGGATTCCGCAGGAGTGTTTTTAATAGGTACAACGCAGTGTTATAACTTTTACTCTTAAAATGCTACAGTGTAAACCACTTTATTAGTATAATACGAAAAGCCATACATTTAATTTTATTTGATTTATTTATTTGCTTTTTTATTTGAAAATGTTTACTAAATTGGACACAGTATAAAAAACGGTTTTGTTATTAATGCAAGCTTTAATTTAAATTGATTTCTTTGAGTTTTCTTCTTTTATTAGAATTTATTTCGAATTTAGAAAATTGTGATAATTTTTAATAACATTTTTCTCTGATGTATATCAATATGATCAATTTTAGTTACGATAATATGGCCTTATTTTATTTTTGTGATAATGAAAAAATAAATTAATGAAATAATGTTTTTAATATGAATGCAAATTAGTTTCACTATCCCTCAAAACTCACGTTCAATTTTTTGAAATTAAACTTCTAAAACAGTTTTGAACACTAATATACGACATCCTCGCTTTAGCATTTTTAGCCGAAAAACATTGTTATATTACACAAGAATTTAAGCGCTTAAAATCTTATTTTGCCAAAATGGTAAGATTCTTGAGTTTTTTTTTTTGTATAGTTTCAGAGAGGGCAAAGCGCTTTCAAATTAAAAAAAATCCTCAACATGGATTCATCTAGAAAAAAGTTCTGAGGTAACATATAAAAAAACAGACGAACTGCCGCCTCCTTTTTTGAAGTCGGTTAAAATATATGAAATTACTGCAGACTTCTAGAATATTGTTAATAATTTTCTACTCAAGCTTCGAGTGCTATGTCGTCTTCTCATCATCACCATCAGCACGTAAAATTCTACTGTTGGAAATGAACTTCTCCTATTATAATTCTATATTCAGGATTTGCCTTAACAGTGACGCTTCGCACGCCGATCGACAATCATAGAGCCAGACGTCTCGCACCTCTGACGCTGGTGCGTTCGTCGCTTGTATGCTTGTTATTTTAAATGTCTATTACGATTCTCTTGAATGCCTGGAATACAAAATTTCATAATAAAAACTATAAAATATTTCTCTAGTTTTCTTAAAGTTCAAGTAAAGTTCGAGTTAAAGTATCAAAAGTGCCGTTTGATGACTTACTGGCTCATTAAAACCCTTCTAGAGAAATATGGCCACAAAGGATCGTTAGACTTATGCAAAGGGATAAATCTGAAAATTACTTTCTATTGATATTTTTTGTTGAAAAAGTTGCTGGAGCGGTTAGCTTCGAGTAATTAGAGCTTTGCAACCGTCCAGATTTCAACTCTTTTATTGGAAAAGCCAACAAATCTCTACGTAATTTGTGCCAAACGCGGTTCCATTTTAATATTTATGTTTTTGTTACCCTTCCTGCATGCCTAACCATATTATTAGATTACAGGAAGGAGCAGGAAAATTTACTACTTTAGATTTTTAGAAAATTATTGAATGTTTTAGGAACTTAAACTAGAACTTGGAATATATTTCTTTAAATTTAGAGCCGGAGCGAGTGGACTGTTATAAAAACTGTTGCCTGCTGATTGCTGTGTTTCGTATGGTGAGTGTGGAGAACCAGAGACCCTTTTTACTGAGAAGGAGGCATACCGTCTTAGTTCCCACGGGTGACAACGCATCTGCATTTTGATTCGTAATTAAGGATGGATGTAGATGCCCATAGGCTACAGCAACCACTTACCATCAGATGGACTGCGTGCTCGTTTGTCACGATTCTCGTATAAAAAAAAAACATTATTATTATAACTCTACAACGATACTATGCATACATTATTGAAAATTATATTGTCATACAAAATGTATAAATGCATGTAAAAAACTTAGATCAATAAGAATAATTGATATCAATTAATAGCGTAGTTATCGCAATATGATTTACTGAACAAAATTGTTATGCTGAAGTTATGAAACTTATCGCAAACGAGTTCCGATCGGAAATCTAATTAGTTCAGACTACCATCGATAATGCGTCAATAACAGATTTGTTTCGTATTGTCTTTTATGTACATTTTGTTCTATAATTAAAGTCTATTTTGCTCTTTTTTTAAAGAATAAGAGTACGTGATAAACGAGCACACATTCCACTTGATGGTAAGTGGATGCTGTGGCCGTTGTTGTATATAGACCACGCCAATGGAACACAACAAAGCAACCTTCCTTAGTAATAGAAGAAATCCAAAAATATACCGGAATAACCCACATAGCCCAATGGGTTAGTAAACTGAAGAGACAATAGAGCGTAAGCCATATAGCCACGTAAGCCATAAAGGTCAAAAAACCTACAACCTGACAGGAAAGAAAGGAGAGGCAGCTCCGTAACGATAAGTTAAAGGACCGCTCCGACTAGATTAAGTTACGACATTTCTAAAACATACCTATTGCAACGAAGTGAGTAGTAAGCGTACAGTTCACTAATACATCAGATATTCGATAAGATAACCAAATAATTCTAAAGTTATATTAACCCTGTAGTTCAGGATGTGGACCGTGAAACTTAAAAGGTGGAATCCGCCATTGAAATAATGTTGTGAACCACTCTTAGTACAAATATTTAAAAGCTTATTTGGAGAAGTTAAAGAGCGTATTAGTATTGTTATAAGTACTGACAGTATTTTTAACTTCCGGCTAAAAAAATCGAAAATTTTCAAAAATCGGGAAGTTATTGTTTTTCTAAAACTGAGTTTTCATCAAATCTTGGCGTTTTGAGGTCACAGGCAGCCACCCTGACAATATTTCTTATTTTCAATATATTATATGTGTGTGTGTCTATATATGTGTATGTGTGTGTGTGTGTGTGCACACACGGACACGTGCACGAGTGCTCGCGTGCACGCGTGTGCGCGTGGGCGCGTGTGCGTGTCCACGTGTGTGTGCGTGGGTGTGTATGCGAGCGCGTGCGCGTGCGTGTGCTTGCGTTTGCGTGCGGTTGCGTGTGTGCGTGTGCGTGCGTGTGCATGCATGCGTGTGTGTGTGTGTGTGTGTGTGTGTGTGTGTGTACGTGTGTGCGTGTATGCGTGTGTGCGCGTGTGCGCGTGCACGTTTACGTGTACGTGCGTGTGCGTGCAGGTGCGTGCGTATGCGTGCGTGTGCGTGCATGAGCGTACGTGTTCTTGCGTGTGCCTGGGAAGGACCACGCTTTTACAGAATACCAGCGTAAAATGGTAGTTTAATAATGCAGTGTTTCATATGGTGAGTGTAGAGAACCGCAGATCCTTTTTTACTTGGAAACGAGGCATTGCATCTTAGTCCTCAGGGGTGACAACGCATCTGCATTTTGATTCTTAATCGAGGGTAAATGTAGATGTCTATGGGTCACAGAATCCACTTACCATAAGGTGGACTGTGTGCTCGTTTGTCACCCTTATTCAATAAAAAAAAACTGCGTTTGCCAACCCACCTGTTTAGCGTAGTTAATATGACTAAATCATGTAGCGGTAATGGTAAAAACATAAGAACGTGACAACAACACCCATAGTTTGTATCATAAAATAATATTTGCTGTAGTACCACACAGGGAGAAGTTAGAAGAAACATTTGTATGGATTAAACAAAGCTCGGAAATCCTCTGAAATAAAACCCAATACGTTGAGTACTGAAAACACACTACGTATGATAGGATTTACATGTGTACGGCAAAAAAGGTGCAGAAATTAAAGCTAAGTAACATATACAATTTGATGTTACTCATACGTATACAATGGCTTTTACTCGTAAATAATATACAGTCCCGCACACGCCTGTATTCAGAGAAATGTAACTCCGTAGCGTAGAAGCTTAGTGGTGAGTTATAGTACTGAGGGCCGCGGGTTTGAAACCCGCACGAAACAGGTAGCTTACAAGTAATTGTTTGTCCTTACGCAATTTATGTATGTAAACTACCTCCACAATGTAGGAGAAAATCCTAGTGTGGGGTGACGTTTTTATAAAAAAAAGAAAAAAAATTTGAATTGCATAACTAATGTAACTGTGTCAGTATTTATCCCGTTGCGTACGTTCGTATATAATATCAATTATTTCCGAAGAGCTATATACTAAATATTTATATTAAATTAAATATATGAGGTGATTGTTTACACGTGCCACAGTTTCTCAAATCATCCAGGGTTGACTGGCAGAGAATGTTCATAGGGCATTAAGTCCGCCCTTTATATCCCTTAGTATTAGGTGTATAATAAAAATTAAATAAATAAATAAACTTCTATATGTCTAACTTTACTGTGTGGTATCGAAGTACGGGTATCCATTACACTATTTCATCTCATAAGTCTTAAAACGAGGAGGATGAGGGCATCCGATAAATAGGTAGTTTAACTACCACTCTACGTTATAAGTAAAGAACCCCGACCTGAATGCGGGACCTCTATATTCCGTGAGAGCTTACTTCTTTCCCTGTCGAGTCGACGTATTCGTAATGCAACCATAACATAGCTGCAACGAGGCTCTAACACGTAATTAATAGTTCTAGTGTATTATGTAT
>DWHP01007182.1:0-11066 GCA_018247895.1 Parnassius honrathi
TTGTGGTGCTGTAGGGCCGCAGATTCAAATCCCGCACGGAGCGGCGTTTGAATGGCCTACAAATAATTGTTTCTGGGCTAGATGTTTGTCCTAAAAGATACGAAAATCTTGCTGTATTGGTTAAGGCTTAAGAAAAAAAGTATGTTGATTTTGTCGTTTCTTCTATAAACTATCTGTGACCAAATCTGCGTACGCGGCTAGTCAACGTATTATTTTCAAATAAATCATACACTTTTTTGCAGCGGCAACATCGACGACAAATATAAAACTGTCAACCGTGGCCGCAACATAAAAGATGTCCATATTTAAAAAGCCGTTTGAATCATTTCGTATAAAATATGCTTCGGTTTTCAAATTCAGAATAAATTTCGTGTCACCTGCGCCGGCGCAACCGGAAGAAGTGCGCTCGATTTTACCTCTCCCTCCTACATCGAGCCTCGTTCTTTTGTTCAAAGTGTAGTGTCACCATTTTTATAAGTTTTCAGTGACGCATCCGAATTATATAATTAAACAAAATGACTGCCTCTGCCTCGTTTGTCTTGTAGTCGTAAACGCATCCACTGATCATGTGGGTTTTAATTCCGGGTCGGGCCAAAAATGGCCAAAAACCTATTAGATTTTACTTTGAAGCAATTTTCTGTAACAGCCCGTTATTAACAATTCGGCAGACTTTCACCCCCTGTTCTTTTTTTACAGAATAAGAATGGCGAACGAGCACACAGTCCACCTGATGGTAAGTGGTTACTGGCACGTAGACATCTACATTTATTGCCCGATTACGAATTAAAATGCAGATACATTGTTACACCTTGAGAACTAAGATAGAATGCTTTGATTCCAGTAAAAGAGTCTCCAGTTCTCTACATTCACAATACGAAACACAGCAGCATTAAGCTGCTATTTTACGTTGGTAATCTGTGAGAGCGTGGTCCTTCGCGATTATGCATGGTAAGCTGCTCAAAAAGCCACGCCCATCATGCTTTCGCGGCAAGAATAGCCTCATTACCGACGATCTCAGATGATGCATCCTATGGGACGTCATGGTAGTGCGGACCTTTCTATCCAGGGCGTTAAGTTCAGTCTGAGTCCACCTGAGTATGCATGGTCGAGTACCCGGTCGAACCGACCCTTTCGTGCTACAATTATACTTCTAATATAGCTGCAGCATGGCTCTACTGTTACTGTGAAAAAATGTTTTAACATATTATCTGTCACTGTGTTTAATTGAATAAATATATATTGCTCTAAAAACACTGTTTTAATACGAGAAATCTATTATAACAATATCCTTAAAAATATTACCAACATGGCCGCCCTGTTCACAGAGTTTCTTATATTTTATTGTTTGTTTCGTACGGACTGCCGATGAAGATTCGTATTTAGATAACTTTTATTCTCGTTTTAAATGCGATAAATTACTGAACGCTGCGTTTCATAGATTTAAATAGATAAAGTTGGTAGCAATTTGTAGTAGGTGCGTGTCGACAGCTGATAACGGACGCGTGGCCTAGGTTAGTCTGACGACTGAATTGCGAGTCAGTTTCAAATACCTGTCGGTGTCAATACTTAACGAAGAAAGCAAGAAAGAAACTTTATTCTGACATAGACCATTAACGCACACAACAATGTATACTCGTACATATGTCATCACTATCATCATTACAACCCTTCACAAGACCACTGTTGAACATAGGCAAATATTTTTTGTTTGTATAATACCAAAGAATGCCACAAAGCACAATTCCAAACTTCACAAATAATCCATCGACTTCTGCATTTCCTACCAGGTCGTAACTTCAACTAGTGGGCTGGCTCCTCTACACTTCGTCTAACGATACGAGGCTGCCATTTGACAACTTTTCTTCTCAATTGGTTGATCAGTTCTTCGAGCTATAAGGCCGCCTACTTATCCATTTGGCTATGTGGGTTACTCTGGTTCTGCTGCGGATAACCTCATCAACAGTCAACTTGGCTTGAGTTGCAGTGCTGAGAGCCGCGGGTTCAATCCCGCACGGAACAAGTATTTGTAGGGCCTAGAACTAACTGTTCCGTCCGTCCGTATGTTTTTCCTTGTGCAATATAAGCTTGCAAACTACCTCCACGATACATTAGAAAATCCTAATAGTTTAAAAAAGTGCAGAATAAATTATTTGAATATCTACAAATAAAATCGGCGACGCCTTGATGTTTTTCCACGTGCAGTTTATGTCTTCTATTTAATAAAAAAAGAAAGAAAAAATTAAATCCTTTCACAATAGAGTAATTCTAATGTAATTACACTAATTATACTAGTACCGGATGAAATGTGTAGATAGGTTCTCTTCCGCCGTCAGCATGCAGCCACTTTCATACGGAGTTGTTACTCTACGAATTTATGTTCGTTTTTAATTAAGTTGGTATTGATGATTCTATGTCCGCCTCTCCTTCCGCTTGGATAAATTAGTACTAGTTAGATTATTTTTCATCTATGCTACCGGGATCGCATATTATTTGATGTCATTATTTACTTTTTAACGGACCTCAGAAAAAGCTCGGGTTTTAGTGGGCGGTCCCAGGATTAATAAAGTTAAAAAATTGTTAGCCTTGGGATTTTTGGGCGTTTTGCCATTTATTATTGTTGTTAGAGGTTTTTATTTGATTAATATTTAATTAATATTTCTGACGACTCTGTTTGGCTTGCTAGAGATCTCTAGCTTTGATATTCATATTCATTATCCATCCATATATTACAGCCTATCAAATTCACTGTTGAACAATGGACTCCCCCACAGATTGCGTCATAGGGGGATTTACCATGGTTTTTTATAGCATTTTTATAGCAGTTGCCACGCCGGCACGGCACCCAACAGACGATAAAGGATAATGGAAACTCTTACATCGTCATTACACGGCCTGTGCATTATATTTATCATCATCATCACCATTACACCCCTTCACAAGTCCACTGCTGAACATAAGCCTTCTCTAAGGAATGCCACAAAGCATGGTCCTGAGCCACCTGTATCCATCGACTTCCTGCATGTCTTACCAGGTTGTCATTCCATCTAGGGGAAGAGCGGGGGGGGGGGGGTCACCCTACACTACGCCTACCGGTATGAGGCTACAACTCGAGAACCTTTTTTCCCTATCGGTTGTCGGTTCTTACATTCTTATATGGCCGGCCTGTGGCCACTTCAGTTTACTAATCCGTTAGGCTATGTCGGTCACTCTGGTTCTATTGCGGATATCCTAATTTCTAAGTTTATCACGCAGAGAAACCCCGAGCATAGCCCTATCCATAGCTCGCTGAGCGACCTTGAGTGTTCTGCATTATATTAATTCACTTCTTTTATTAAGCCTTTACTGGTTTTTGTGTCAGGTTTTGTTACATATACATAATAGCTTTTTTGAAATAAACTGTAAGCTGATTAGCTTACTACGCTTTAAGTTTGCCTTTGTTCTGTTTATACATCAAAGTCTAGAAAATAAAATTAAAATTACAGCTTTAATGTATTATGTTCTACTGCTGGGCCTGAGAGGATCTGTGAGGACTACGGTGTCATAAGTCCGCCGCACTGCTGAGTGCGTGCATTGATGTCAAATGTCCCACAAATATTTTATTCTAAAACATGCAGGTTTTCTCACGAGCTTTTACTTCACCGCTTAGCATCTGGTGAAGAAGTAGGTACTTAAAATTGAAACAAATGAGCACTTAAAGGCATGAAATAATAAAATGATCTAAACTGAACATTATTTTTGATAGATGACTTTGATTGAAAAAAATGAGAAATATAGAGAGAGCAATGTTTAGGATTACTCTACCGTATACGAGTAGAATCCGTATACTGTATATACTTTTTTTAAATGTTACCCTCACATTAAGATTTTCTCTTGTATCGTATAGGCAGTTTACATACATATGTTACACGAGGACAGACATCCCGACCTGAAACAATTACTTATAGGCCATACAAATACTTCTTCCGTGTGGGATGCGAACCCTCGGCTTTCAACGCCGAACCTCATTGCTAAGCCAAAGTACAAAATATAAATTATCCATTATTCACAAAATCCCGATTATTTGCGTTTAAACTCGTTGTACTGATATACCGTGAGTTACCTTTTAAAAGAAAAATGCAAAACTGAATCTCCAAACAGTGACCACGCGATTTGTCGGACGATTGATCCTATTGGCCTTGACGGATTTGTATTTCTTTGGACGGATCCGGAAGTATTCCACAATTTGTAAGCGTGTGGATACACTTATTACGAAAGTTTATTAGCCGCTAGAAATAAAAACGGTTTGTTGTAAGGATCATTTTTGACAACGTTAACGGTAAACGCAGTTTTGACAATGTTAACGTTTTGACAAATTTGTACTGATTTCATTATTAAAAACATAATTTGTAACTACAGATATGTCACCTTAAAGGGCTAAAATGGAATGTCTTACAATCTATAAATAATATTTATTGGCTTTCTTAATAACTACGTTAGAAAACAGATGCAGGCCTGACGGTAAAATAATTGTGACTTTAGTACTAATAATCCAATTTTGGAGAGCTTCACACTTCAAGGGTTTACACACATCACGCGTGGTAAAGCGACGCTGCAGTTATGTTATGGATGTAGCACGAATGGGTCGGCTCGATCAGGGAAGGACCACGCTCTCACAGAATATCGGCGTGAATTAGCAGATTAATGCTGCTGTGCTTCGTACGGTGAGTGTAGAGAAAATAAATCTGTTACAAAATAATTTAAATTTTGTTCACATAAGTATTAATATAACTCATAAAAGCTGTTTGCTTGCTAACTTAATCTTTATTTTATTGAATAAGAGTGCACAGGCCACCTGATAGTAAGTTTCTAAGCCTATAGACATCTATATCTATCCTCCATTAAGCTACAGCATACGAAGCAAGATACAGCATACGAAACACAGCAGCCTTTACACTGGTACTCTCTGAGAGCATGGTCCTTTCCCGGATCGAGCCGAAGTATTCGTGCTTAACCATAATAACTATAGCTGCAGTATGACTATTCCGCGTAAAAACAATCTTAGTCCTTAGGGGTAACAACGCATCTGCATTTTTACGAGTGCAGATGTCCACAAGCAATATAATGCAATTTCTATCACGTGAACTGTGTGCTTGTTTGATATCCTTATTCTTTATAATTATTGAGGTTAAAAAAAACGGTTTTTTCTTCATATACTTACAATGTCATCAGATTCTAAACCTCATTCAAAATTTTTGGTTTCTAGCTCATCGGGATGTTAATTTAAACTCAATTACTAATTTTGACCTGAACAGACATACACGAGATCGAGAAAAAAATCGAGTTAAAAACGTAGCAAAAAGTCGACTGTGGGCTCGTTTGTCACTCTTATTCTATAAAAAAAACATGGTCACCTGAACTCACGAAAAGATATACATTCTTAACAATTCCCAATCTAATTTGAACTTTTACTTACACCGGGCAAAGTTTAGCCGACAGCGTAATTGCGATACATCCTGCTCGTTCGCCTGTCTGTCTGTGCGTCTGCAGTGCTCGTGAGCGCTATAAGATTAACTTTAATTTCCCGATCGACCTTCGGTTAGTAATTGTGCGATACATTGGCGTTTTCTCTTTTTTTTTATTAATCAACGCAAATTGGTAATTCTCACCGTTGCAGTTTAATCCGTGATTCGGTATAACGATCGCGTTTTAAGTGCTTAATAACATGAGGTAAGAATTTCCACTAACCTATATAGTCCCGTGGGTGTCATAGGTGGCCACAAAGGGAAACAATCCAGAAATCGGGCAGCAGCATATTCCTAATAACAACAACCTGCCTGTCACGCGTGGCATTTATGGCAAATATCTAAATGTCATGATATCATTTACACCATCTGGATGCTTGGGTGTCCACCGCAGTGCGATTAATTAATAGTTTTCTTCCCCGCACAAATTGTTTGTGAAATTGTTTACCATCAGCGAATTTTCGTACCGATACGACTTAGGGACCTTCAAAAGACGAGATTGCTCTTTTTAAAAGGTCGGCAACACACATGCAATTCTCTTTTGCAGTTGTTCATCGATGGCGGTCGTCATTTAACACCAGGTGAGTCGCATTCGTTTTCCTCCTCTTTTATAAAAACAATCTCTATTATGAAACAATCCATGGGGAGGTCTGTGTTCAGTAGTTGTTTTTTGATAGGCTATACAGGAAACACAAACGATAACACGACATCTCCAATTTTGACCAGGGCATCTACTACTTTTAAATTTTGAAAAAAAAAAAAAAATAGAAATTAAATATGATAATAGAAATTAATTAAAAATGAAAGACCCGTGAAAGGACCATGCTCAGTACCAGCGTAAAATAGCAACTTAAGGCTGCTGTGTTTCTTACGGTGAGTGTAGAGAACCAGACACTTTTTACTGTTAACAATTCATTCCATAAGTTATTAATACCTATACAAATTTGAAATTATTTTTTAACAGATTTATTTTATAAACACGAAAAAAAGTAGATCGACTACGTTTTTTATACAAAATAATGGTGACAAACGGGCACCAGATGGTAAGTGGGTGGTGTGGCCCATAGATATCTACATTTATCTTCGATGAAGAATCAAAATGCAGATGCGTTGTCAGCCCTGAGGACTAAGATGTAATGCCTCGTTACCAGCAAAAATGGTCTCCGGTTCTCTACATTCACCATACGAAACACAGCAGCACTAAGCTGCTATTCTACGAGCCGACCTACTCATGCTACAACCATAATATAGCTGCAATAAGGCTCTACCACGTTAAAGATTAGTGATCATATGCGTAATAAAAGAGTGAGTGAACAGATGACGGCTTATAGAGGAGAATATAGAGAATACGCGCTACGTTGCGTCTAATAACTTGAAATAAGGGCAGGAACAAAGGATTTAGTAACTTCGGGAAGATATATACGTTTAAATTACGCCTAAAACTACTCAAATAATATATAAGCACAATCATAATGTTCTCCAAATTGACTTATGGTCACGGCTACCAACCTAAACTAAGTCTAGTCATTTACACAGGACAGGATTATACTTGTAGTGCATAATGCATACGCACAAACACAGATGCACTCTCTATTCCTTCACTCTAGTAGTAGTCTGATGGGACGGTAATCCGACACGACTGCAGAGAGTTCAAGCGCAGGACCCACGTACTTTCAGAGGCACAGGGTTGAGACACGGCCAATTTCCTAACTTCGGGCAGCCCCTGAGAATTTTTGGACAGAAAAACTCTATAACTGATTTTATTGGCCAGACACGGGGTTTGTATCGCCGCCCCCATAACCTGCAGCCACGTTTACGACCACAAGATCAACGAAGTCACAAGTTTAATGTAAAATTACATTTATAAGTAGGTATCTGTTATGGTGCAGTCAGTCGTCGCCTATAAGTATAGCGACACAATTTTTGAACGTGTTGCTGACGTATCTAATATTATTATTACTGTAGGGTACACCGTGTGATTGTGATTTGATAAAAAACTAAATAACTTCTGGGTATTCCAGGCCAAAATCACAACTGGATGGTCCTCACGTTGTAAATAAACATTAGTGATCAGCGAGCGAGCGAGATCAGCTTGACTCACCTAAATACTAGCAATAGAGACAAGAAGAATAAGGCTGCAGTACGAGTATGTCTTATCATTTTTAATATTAAATAAAAACAAAATTGTGGGAGAGACCCTGCAAGCAATCAGGAAGTCGCCTGCCATAGAGCACCGCCTGCTAAGCAAAAACCAGCACGTTTTTAATGATTTGACTCAATCTGCTTACGTGACGTAAGAATATTCAATATAGTGTAAAAACCAAAGTATAATTGTTAAGACAACCCAGTAATAATTAAGTTTGTTTGTAATAATTATGGTAAGTATTTCCGTGTACTCACACTGCCACAGTAATTAACTGGTAAGTTAGAAAATAAAAATAATGTAGGAAAAAGTCTTCGTCTCCTTCCACTTCAACCCTCCCTGAACTGCTGCAAATGTAAGTAGTATGTATAAAAAAATTACGCAAGCGAATTGCATACCAAAGCAAAACCTCAACCGGAATCAATTAAAACATTCCTTAATGTCCATGTCGGGGACCGGTTTGAGTGTCGTGTATCCATTACGATTCTATGTACGTACAATTATACGGGCGTGCGCTATGCGTCACGTCGATTGGTCCCCGACGGGCCAATCCGAGGGCATATTGCATAGACTCAATGCGCATGAATTTATATTGTCAACTCTTTTTCAATAGGTATACTATTGTAGTGGAAATATATTAAGATCGCAACAAAAACGAATTCTCTATTTTTATGCAGAAATAGCTGGTATCCGGCACGTTGCAGATGCTGAAGACATTTCCATACAATTGACTTCCAACAAATTATTTGAAAGAGTTATAATGTTTAATTAGCAATGATAACAAATTTTTTGAAGTTGAACCACGAACCACGAAATATAAACATTTATATTCTGTGGTCGTTACGATACGCGCCACCTACTGTAAGTTAATTGTAGGTACTATGCCTACAATCTTCGCATAAGTCCAAGCTATGGAGTGTAGAAGTAACACTCCATAGTCCAAGCATTTAGCTGACACTGTGATGAACGGATTTACCGGAGACCCTTTTTACTTGAAACGAGGAATTCCATCTTAGTCCTCAGGGTTGAGGATAAATGTAGATGTTTATTGGCCACAGCATCCGCTTGCCATCGGATGGACTGTGTGTTCGTTCGTCACCATTATTCTATATAAATTAACGGTACGGCAGCGCATAAAATACCAACAAACAACCATAAATTTTATATTTTAGAATATTTTCTTTCAAGTGATAAATTTCTTTATCAATTGGTTTAGAAATAGGTGGAGGAATAATGTTTTGTTAAAATAAATTAATAGTTATTATCTTCATAAAAAGACATCAAGCTACATTAAACATAGTATTTTTACACAAACTGTTTCGTTTTTATTTATTAATGCATACGACTATGAATAGAGTAGACGCCAATGTCGTGTAATTACGATTCTTTATATACAGGAATTACAGTACGAAGTTAAGATTCGATGAAATTTTGGTGATAGCATAACCAAAAATGGTAAATGCATATAAAATTTGAATTCATCATTTTACTCATAGTTTACAGCTGCAGACATTCCAGCCGTACCACTTTACTGAAATAATCTCTACTAGAGATCTCTACTAGAGATTATTTGAGTAAAGTGGTACGGCTGGGATATCTGCGGTTGTAAACTATCTCTACTCTGAATCAATAACGAAAAACTAACACAAAAGTAGCAATTCGTTTGTTGACAACTTCCCGGCAAAACTTAACACCTACATTTGCATATAAAGAGATATACGTACATAATATGATAATGAGAGGCACGACGCACTCTGTTAGTCGATTTTAAATGAATGTACACTGTTCAATAAACAAGTACTCTCTTGAGCTAAAGGCCTCCGCCAGGATATGCTACAAAGCACGATCCCGAGCACTTGCTTCCAACGACTTCCTGTCTTACCAGGTCGTCACTCAATCTAGTGCGAGACCGCCCTACACTTCGCCTACCGGTAGGAAGCTGCCACTCGAGAACCTTTCTTCGCAATCGGTGGTCGGTTCTTCAAGCTATATGGCCGACCCATTGCCACTTCATCTTACTAATGCGTTGGACTACGTCGGTCACTCTATTTCTACTACAATTATCCTCATTTATAAGTTTATCACGCAGAAAAACTCCGAACAGTACCCTATATATATATATATCAAAACGTGTATCCTACCCTCATAATCTGCTGGTAAAATTTATTAATACTTTTAATTAAAGTTTCAAAAAATTACGCGAATATACGGCGGTGGTCGTTTAAGTGTATATACAGGCTTTTTGAAAATAAAAATTAACAGTCATGCTTTAATAGCAGCGAATGACTATTGATACCACTCACAATTCAATTTGCAACCCCCTAATTACGACTTATCAATTTTTAAAACGGGCATCGTTCGCGAAGAAAAGCGAATGAGTTGTCATACTTGACAGCTGTCAGATTTGACAGCTCGAAAAGAATTGAGACGTTACCGGTGTTGAGTGCTGTCAGGGAAGGTACGGAACCGCTGATTATGTTCACACATTTCTCGTATTAATTATACGGCGGTAAGCGGATGGACGATTAATAAAATTGTATGTATTCGACTTTTTATCGAAAAAACCGTTTCATAATATTCTAATAAACGTGATATTTCTAACAGGAATGCCTTAATATGAGAGAAAAAGGCTGTAATCTATACTTGGGACGGTTTGAAGGCACACGTAATAATTAAAAATATAAGATATCCAATTTTTTGTTTTGCTATTAGAAACATAAAAATCTGTTTTAATTAGAACTATTTTTAAGTTTTAATGTCTTAGCATAGAATTTTGTGATATTTAATTTCGATGGCAGCACTGAATAACATAACAAATATATTTTTTCTTTTTTTGCGTTATTCTTTTCGGCTATAAAGCGGCTCGGTTTTTGTTGTAATAACTTAACAGTGACGGCAAGTGGATACTGTAGAAAATGGTCAGTCAAACAAAGAAAACCATAGATGCGTTGTCAGCTTGTAATAACACTGATGAAATGAGATGAAAAATAGGTGAAATTCACTCTGTAAATACTAGGAACAGACACAATCTAGTAGTAAGAAAGTAACTAACAGCCGTGCGCGTGAAATGATTATTAAAGTGGACAATAATTTTGTAAAGGAGAAAGAGGACTCTAAGTTATCGATTGAAAATATAAACCGTGCCCTAAAAAATGGCGAATTATTTATCATTAATACCGCAAACGACAATGAATCTAATACAACGGACTCTGAAACTAGTTCTGATGTAGACATTACACACATAACACGAGTGGAAGAGCCGTGGTAGCTCAGATGGTTAACACTTGCTGTAAATATAGCAGAACGCGAGTAACCCCGGTTCGATCCCCGCAGGAACCAATGAAATGTTAATTGCAATTTTAAGTGCTGATTTACCACGTGCTCAGCGGTGAAGGAAAACATCGTGAGGAAACCTGCATGTC
>DWHP01007183.1:0-11066 GCA_018247895.1 Parnassius honrathi
AAAAATAGTGTGTCGCGACTCCGAAACTTGCTTGTTCCTTTCTGTTTACCGCACGTTGACCTCCGATTGAGCATTTGGCGCGAATTTGAAATTTTAGGAATCGAGTGACGAGTGTCGCTAGCGGGGCACGTGGTGGAATAGGCGGAGCCATTTGAAGCGTTTATTTTCGATGTGTCGTCTTAATGGTAACTAAGACTACATGGGATACACTAAAAGTATTGTGTAACTTAGAAATAAAACGATTTATGTGTAAAGTAATATATTTGCTGCTTTTCAAAGTATTTTCGATTACATTTCACCTTTTTATTCGTTCAAACCATTATCGAAAGCATAAGGAACATTGTTCTTATAGTATGTTTCTCAAGTGCTAGTTGAAAGCTATTGTATATTATTAAACAAAATAAAAATCTTTGATTTTCGGAAGAAAAGAGAAATCACGTGGTGCGAGGTCTGGACTGAGAGGGGATAGGTCATGAACTTTAGCAAGAGCCAAAAATATGCGCAATCTGCGCCGACAAACAAATCGTGGAATTTCTCTCAGCATTATCTATCTTTTACTCATCAAAAGGGATCGTACAGACGAGTTATCATATTTTTGCCCACGCCTCTTGCATCAGATTACCTCAATTGTTTTGCCATGTTGATTTGTTGTCGCCTTTAAACACCCATGAAATGACTGTTGCTTTCTTTCAGGAATTTAAAAATATATCCATTTTCGTCTCCTGTCACAATTTCATACACAGTATTTGAACGTCCTTGATCACACCTTATCAACATTTTTACACCAATCAACTTGAGCCCGTTTTTGTTTTAGGATAAGCTTAAGAGGAATCTAAGAATCTAGAAGGCTAGTCGTCGTAAACCTTGTGCCGAAAGCACACGTTGTATTTGGTATCTCTCTAGTCATGTCAGAGCTACCGTCCCATCGGACTGTGGGAGGGAGTGCACGTGTTCTTACTCACACACTTGTGCACTGTATTCCAGAATTACGCAGATGGCTAGCCTCCATAGGAACTACTCGCTGTGATCGAATATGTACCGAATTTTGGTAATACAGAGGACGCTAAAATCCATAATTCTAAATAAGTTACATTAATTGACTTCCTGACGAGATCAATCTAAGATCGTAAATGCCCTAAAATTTGGCCTTGAAAACATTAAATATCCTATAAGTCGTTGTTGTCACCCTTGAGTACAAAGTTGGTATAAATGAATTCTAAAAGAGGGTCCATGGTTATACACATTCACTATCAGAAATGCAGCAACATTATATTGGTATTTTGTAAGAGTTGCTGTTATAGTACATTGCAGAGTGGCTCTGAATCTGAACATAAAGGAGTAAATAGGAAATCGACTCTACACTCACCGACCTTTGCTTCGTTTCCCGGCGGCTTTAACCAGGTCTTTCTTTTATTAAAACTCTATATCCTTGTAAAAACAAAATTAAGGATATTACAATAAAAATTAATAAAAATATATACATATTTATTGTGCTACGTTCCTTCGTTGGATAACTTAGACTTTTATCTACAAAGGAAGCAGCCCTATTGCCTCCAATGGCAATGACCAGTCGTGGATTCAATTTCTTTACGCGTGTGGACCTCACTCGCTAATAATTTCTACAGCAAATGACACATATAGGTATATAGTCATCTCTCAAAGACTGATCGTTTTCGCCATTTAATCAGTTTAGCCGCATCTGACTCGAAATGTGATGATACCCCTGAGATGAAATGACCCTCTTGATCCTATACGAGATAAAATTATATAAAGTTAAAATAAATGAATGAGAGGCCACTAAATCGTCTAGTGACGGAGCACCACACAGTTTGTGCCTTTCTCCTCTTATAATAGAATACACTTTTATTAAAAAAATGAATAAATGAAATAAAATACATGCTAACTCAAATCATTTCATAAAGTTTTAATCGAAGAATTATAAGTTAATAGACAGAGCCCGACAGCAGTCAATCGGATAAAAAATTACAAAATCAGTGACGTATTATTGTATCGAGTATCAGAGGTCGTAGTACGTGAGAATCGTCATCTCAGGTCCACACCTTTATCGTGTCGCAAAGTGAGATTGTTTATTACAGAGACCACGCGGTGTGCGTCCGCATTTTATATTGAGATTATATCGAGTACACCCGACAGCACCAACGATCCACAGTGCTGCTAGTTACGATCGTAGAACTTAAACTTATCGTATTGCCCGCACGTCTGTGATAAGAAATTGTGCTAACTTCTAGTGTAATATTTACACTGAATTAATATTTGTAGTGCCATTTTTTGTGTAAATTTGTGATTGGAATTTCGAAGATGAACGGTAAGGTTTTGTGATTATTTAGGCTAATATTATTTTTAAAATGACCATACTATTTATCATATATCATTTATACTACGTCTATTATTTTTATGTCTGTAGAACTTATTGCTAATAAATAAAAATATTCTAAAATTTACTTGCGTTTTTAAAAAATTTCAAAATATAAATTAAAAGCAGAAATATTAAAATGAATATAAATTCATTTACACGTATAGAACATAATGCGTTCCATTTCCTCGTTGCTTATGGCATTTCAACCATATAAAAATATATGTACGTATATGTACGTAAAAATCATTTGCTTTATAGTTCCTGACTACACCAGTATGGAGATGCGTAATAATCTAACTGAAAGAAACACTGATTGTAAACTAAGCCTGGAACGGCTTAGGGCCGACCCGTCTAGCCACTTAGGGAAATTCCACAATGCGTCATATACATAATTATCCAATTAAGTATACGGCATGGTAATCTACTCTAGAATTAATTTCTTTCTTACAAGTATCAACTATAGTTAAAAGATAAATACTTTGTTTTTATTTACTTTACAACTTGAATATTTCAAACCATTATCAAGCTTACTAAATATTTCCTTTCTTCATTCTTCTTCCTTATCTAAACAGTGCCGTCCCGTGGTAGCTCAGATGGTTAACGCTCGCTGTAAATTTAACAGAACGCGAGTAACCCGGGTTCAATCCCCGCCGGCACCAATGAAATTGTCAATTTTAAGTGCCGATTTACCACGTGCTCGGTGGTGAAGGAAAACATCGTGAGGAAATCTGCGTGTATGAGAAATAAGAAAAACAAATATTTCGAAACATGTGAAGTTCGCCAACACGCATTGGGGCAGCGCGGCGGACACTTCCTTGCCCTAAAACCCTCTCAATGAGGGGAGGCCTGTGCCCAGGTGTGGGACGTATATAGGCTGTAACTTTTCTTTTTTTTGCCTTATCTAAACAGTTAATATTATTCAAGCGTTTGTTAGTAACTTCAAAATAACAGCCTTTATCTAAACGCATATGAAATTACTTACTACAAAAAGCTATTTTGGTCTATCTGTCTGTCTGTTTGTTCCGGCTTATCTCTAAAAAGGCTGGAGCAATTTTTATGGTACTTTCACATGTCAAAAAATATAAACCCATAAAATGGATTGTCAAATAGGAAATAAAATTGATTCAAATAGGGAAGTATAGTAATAAATTACTAAAAATTATTCCATGCGAACAAAGTCGGCACAGCTAGTAGACCTAAAGCCCACTGCTGGGGGTGGGGCTTTCTCATGCTAACAGCGGATTTGCCTTTATTACCACGTTTGGCGTCTGGGAATGTTATTTTTATTAACTTGCCAGTGGGAAGTTATTGTAATGGGTCCAATTTTGCAAATTGGAAATTTTAACATATCTCGTTTACGTTTCAAGGTCTTTAGAGTCGAATAGTATGGTTTTTAAGAGGATGTCCATGTGTGCACATGTACGTATGTATGTATGTATATTCGGATTAAATTTTTGCTTCGTTTATCTCGAGAACAAAGAGTGATATTAACACGGGACAAGTTTCATTTAACGCATAATTATGTAACTTGGACCTCATTAAATTTTGAGCAAAATCGGTCAAGTCGGTTTTTGTGCCGATTGAAAATTTTTATAAAATACCTACCTATTAAAATATATGCTATTTTTTATTCTTTCCACTGGGAAGTTAGTCGTGTGGACCTTTCGGGTCGCAACTAGACCGCTTTTTGATATGTGGTAATGACCGCGGTGGCTCAGCGGTTTAGCGCTTTCTGAACACCCCGGGTTCGACCTTCGCCAGCAACATTTAAATTAGTAATTTCAATTTTATGTGCGTATATACTACGTGCTCGTTTGTTAAGGTAAACATCCAGCCTGTCTAAGTACTAATATATTTGGAGTACATAATAGGCTAGGCTGAGATGAATAACGTACCAGCGTCATAAGCTCTTCATAAGTTTCTTGTAAAATGTGAAAACAATAAATTATATATATTCACAATTTTTCCTGTCATTTTCAGGGGTTATTATTAAGCATGAATTGATTGATATTGTAAAAAAAACTTTTTATGTAGACTTTCCTCATCAAAATATTTAATCTACTTTGATAGGTAGACTACACTGCTCCACAAATGAATAATTTAATCTGTCTCAAAACCAGTCAAAATATTTAGAAAATAATTTCAAACAAATTTTAAATTTAATGTCACAATAAAAAATCACTTCATTCTTTATTTAAATGTTTCTGTGATAATATGATATTTTGTAAATATGCACAAAAATAGCGCAAAACCCAGGTTCTAAAAATAATTACACTGGCATAATTTAAAAAAAAGTGAATCGATAAACAATACTTCTCATGAGAACTAAACTTTTTTCCCGCACCAAGGGCGATGTTGCAACTTACGCGAATGTAAAAGCATTCATGTGAATGTAGTGTGTCACAGTTTGCATAAACGGCCATTGGATTTTTGTTATCGAATTTTTTTAAATGTAATATAGATTATTAACCAGTGGCAGCCTCTTACTGACAAGTGCAATGTTGTCGAGCCTAGATGGTGACATCCTGATGAATCACGTACTTAATGTAGTCGTAGTATGCAGGTGGCTCAGGACCGTACATTGTGGCAATGTATGGGGGAGGTCTATCAGTGGACTTACGATCGGTTACTATAATAGTAGTAGTAGAATTTTTAGTATCTGTAGTGAATTATTAAGTCATAATAATACGATTGTGAAAATACATCTCCAAGGAAGAACCAGCAAGAAACGAAGAGGAACTTTTAAAAAAACCGTTCACAATTCTAAATTATAATTAATAATTAGAAATAACTTCGCAGTTACCTCATTTATAGGTATATTTACCGTCCACGTATTTTCGAATATTATAATAACTCTTTTTACACAATATAAATATTTTTAATAAAGTTTTTGGACGTATCATTGAATTAGTGATTGAATTGATGTCTCTGTGGATACAAGTAACCGATCCCATTTCTTAGATGGTAAGTAAGTAGAGTGGTCAGTTTTTGTGTGTTCAAATCACATGCGGTCCCCGTCCGGACCACTGTGTGAATCGCCCAAGTGTTCTTAGAATGGGCCTTTACGGACCAAGTGTGGATCGCCCAAGTGCTCTTTTTAAATTAGGTTCTTTCGGACCCCGGGTTAAATTACGCACTATATTTTGATACCCCATGCCATTTGGACAAGAGTTTGAATTGACTAAGTTTTATTTTCTATCTGAAATCACCTCAGATTTGAATCTCTATCAAGAATTAAAAAAAATGTATGTATCGTAGTTTTTTGTACCGATTGGTTTTCAACGTTAAACATAAAAAATTATAAAGTAAAATTGTTTACTAACAATATAAATGGATAACAAGTACACATTACGTTGCATACCGTTCTAAGTGTTATTACCTACAACATTTATATAAATAATATCAATCAAGTTATGCGTGGATTACAGATTATTACTTATAACTTTACACTGGTGGAGCCACGCTGCAAATATATTATGGTTACAACACGAACGGGTCGGCTCAACCGGGATATGATCACGCCCACACAGAATATCAAAAAACAGGTAATGTGTTTCGTATAGTGAGTGTGGGGACGGTCTCTTCACTTACCCTTTTTACTGGAAACGAGGCGTTCCATCTTCGTCCTCAGTTGTGACAACGCGTCTACATTTTGATTCTTAATTGAGGATAAATGTAGATGTTTATGGGCCACAGCATCTACTTACCATCAGGTGGACTGCGAGCTCGTTTGTCACCCTTTTTCTGTAAGAAAATAGTTATAACTATAAAAGTATATACAAACAGCACACAATAACAGGAAAGGTGATATTTATAAAAGGGTAAATGAAAAAACGATCAATGGTTGAGTGTATATTACTAATTTTAAATGCTAAAATGCTGCTTAATTTATTCATTAATTCACTAAAATCTCGAGCAATAAAATCTGATATAGTGTTAGCACTTACAAAACGTAAACCTATTATTATATTTTCAACAAGGATGTGGTTTCGTGTTGTAATTTATTAATTAACTCGATTTTTTATAGAAAATAATAAAGAAAGAATCTAAAAAGATTTCATTTCTAACAGTAACAGCTCCGTAATCACTGCACTAGCGTAATGGTTTTGGCGCTGTTAGGACTGCGGGATTGAATCCCGCAAAAAACAATGTCTTTGTATGGCCGACAAATAATTGTTCCAGGTCTGAATATTTTTCCTTGTACAGGTCATCTATGTTAACCGCCCCCACGATAATGGAGAAAATCCTAATGTGGGGTATTTTTGTAAAGATAGAAAAACAATTTTACGGCTATTTTTTTTCAAAACACGTATATTTTCAGTGTCGGTCACCTTTTCTCATAGCACACTACTATTCTACGGTGTTTGATTGGTTTCTGTGCACTCTCATCTATACAGTGCAAAATTGCAACGTCTGTTTGTAATAACAACTTTTTGCTAAATGCGTGTGAAACTATACACGGTACTTATAACAAAAGAACAATTTTTAAATTTTTGTTTGCTTGTCTGTTTGTTTGTTTGTTTCGGCTTATCTCCGAAACGGCTGGACCGATTTTGACGCAACTTTCATTGACAGAGATGTTATAAGAAGTAACTTAAAATACTTTTATTTTGGAAAAGAATTAGGGTTGTCTGCAAAAAAATTAAAACTTATGAAATCGGTCGAATTTGTAGGGAGCGGCTAGTTAAAATTATATTTATTCAGCTCCAAACCAGTATCAGCAATCGCAACTTATTTCTATGATTATGTAAATCATAGAAATAAGTATTATAGAAATAAGTATAATCATAGAAATATAATTTACTTATCATTTGGCCTTAAATGTAATAGTGGCAATATTCTACCAAATTTAAATGAAGGGAAATAATAACACGTTTCATTAAATAAGGAAGCGCACCAGTTCAATATTAAAAATAAAAACTGGTTGAGGTGCAATTCTATCTACAAATTATAGACGCAATAACTTTAGTGGAAATCCCCCATAGGTCTGCGGTTGCCTCATTATTAATATTTTTGGAATATATTTTTTATACGTTTTTTAAGCATTTACATATTGCTCGAGTAATGACTCGGCAACAGTAGTGGAGTAATTTAGTAGCTTTGTAGTTGGGATTCAGAATGTCTGTAAATTATTCAAAATAGCTTAACTGATATGATTTAGAATTGAGAGATTAGTGATAACAAATTACTACAACTATTTTTGACGTTATTAGAAGCTGTTCTAATATTATTTATTGGCCGTAGAGCACTAACGTTGTTACAACACTTGGCTCTGGTGCAAATTCTTTTTAGAATATTTTAGAATGCGTTAAATAATACTTTGCAATCATAGCATAAATAAAATCCAATCAAGTAAAAGTTCTCAGCATTAAATTTACTAGCTTAGAGATCTGTGTAAAAATATATATGTATCTTACTTAGTTCCTCAGGTGCTCGTCACCTACCACCCTCCCTCAATTATGTGCACTATCATCGTCATCACTGACCCCAACACCACTCCACCGGGAAAGATACACAAACGTCGATAATATAGGATAAATAGACTAAAATGGCCGATTGAAAAAGTTGTAAGCCGATCTTAATCATCTTTAATATAGCAGATTTGCGCAAAGTAATGCTTGATTCAATTAGTTCTCGGCATTGGGATACAAATGATGGTGGGTATGATGGAAAAAGAAATAAAACATCGTTCCTTTTGTGGATAATGTAATCGGTATCGAAGAGTACTGCTCTCTGCATTTAAGTCCGGAGCATAATTATCATCATCAATAATAATAATAACCACCGTACCCGTCGGAACTTCTATGCCGCCTGATAGACTACAGAAAGGCATTCGACTCGGTGCCCCAGACATGGCTAAGATAGGGTCCTCCATTTACAATCACATATTTATGGAACCCAACCAGATGAGAAAACTGTAAAGATATCCCAAATAATAATAATACAAATTTATTAAAACAAAGTAAGAATTACATCTTTCAGACATTTGAACAAATGATATGGGTTATAACTTATCTATACAATTTATGCACTAGCGTCTAAACTAGTCCGAGCCTGTGTCTTAGAATCAATCAATCAATCGCCTCAGATTAACCAAGAGGCCTACCGGGTTAACTACATTCCCTTCAGCATGTTGCCATTGATGACGTACGGATCTGAGACGTAGCCTTTCAGTGTTGGCTGTATGAGGAAGCTCAAGGTTGATCAGCGAGCTATGAAAAGAGCTATGCTCGGGGTTTCTCTAAGTAATAAACTTAGAAACGAGGATATCCGCAGTACAACCAGAGTAACCAACATAGCTCTACGGATTAGTAAGCTGAAATGACAATAAACAGGTCATATAGCTCGAAGAATCGACGATCAATGGGGAAGCAAGGTTCAAGTGCCAGCCTCGTATCGGTAGACGAAGTTTGTGGCGGCCCACTACGCGATGGAGTGACCATCTGGTAAGATATGCAGGAAGTCGATAGATGCAGGTGGTTCAGGGTCGTGCTTTGAGTTATTCTTTTCGGAAGGTCTATGTTCAGCATTGGACTTGTGAAGAGATGTAATGATGATGATGATAATTTACTTTCTTTTTATTCCCGATGTTTCAGGTGTTTAAAGTTAAAGTTAAAGTTACAACCTATATACGTCCCACTCCTGGGCACAGGCCTCCGCTCATTTCTGAGAGGATTTTTAGGGCAAGGAATTGTTCGCCGCGCTGCCCCAATGCATGTTGGCGAACTTCGCATGTCCTCGAAATATTTTTTTTTCTTATTTCTCAGACATGCAGGTTTCCTCAAGATGTTTTCCTTCACCGCCGAGCACGTGGTAATTCAGCACTTAAAATTGCAATTAACAATTTCATTGGTGCCGGCGGGGATCGAACCCGGTTTGCTCGAGTACTGTGAAATTTACCGCGAGCGTATAACCATCTGAGCTACCACGGCTCTTATTATATAATTCTATAAAAATAGTATACTGTCGTGAATGAAAATACAACTGTGTGGTATACTTATTCTGCCAGCTACCCACCCGAGTCCGCGCGATCCACAGCTGTGATGCAGTTTTTTTTCTGAATTGCCGATTTATTACTCTTTTCATAGAATAAGGGTGACAAACGAGAACATCGTAAGTAGACACTGTGAGCCATAGACACCTACATCTATCCTTGATTAAGAATCAAAATGCAGATGCGCTGCCATCCCTGAGGACTAAAATGGAACGCCTCGCTTCCAGTAAAAAGGGTCTCCGCTTCTCTATACTCATCAAACGAAACACAGAAGCTTTGAGCTGCTATTTTACGCTAGTATTCTGTGAGTATACATAGAAGTCTCTGTACAACACACGATGATACCTACCGAGTTGTAAACTCGGAGTTAGTAAAGACTTGTGTGCAGCGACACGATCATGGCGGCGCGGCGCGAGCGTGGCGACGACGATGACGTTTTCTACGAGGCGGCCGCGCCTGCACGCGCCGCCGACAACGAGGCCGACCTGGACGCCGATGGTGAGCTGGACAACGAGGCCGATCACGACGATGAACTAGATCACTCCCACGATCGCCCGCCGGAACGGTAAGCGTTCTAAGTAGGTACCTATATTAAGTTTGTAAATCCTTTCGCTGAATCGTTGAAGGACTTGAGCACTGTACTCAATAACTTCAATGGAGTCTCCTGGAATAATAACTATTCAATATGATATGTAAAATCTATATTGCTGAGCGACCTTGAGCTTCCTCATACTCATAGCAGTGAAGGACAACGTCTCTGATCCATATGTTATTACTGGCGGTACTCACTGGTTGTATAATCTTGTTTTCCAGTTTTGATATATACCTTATGACAAGATTTGTTTATAGGAGAAGGGGCAAACAAGCATACGCCTCACGTGATGGTTAGTGATTATCGCCACACCAGTGGAATTGCAGATGCGTTGTCGGCCATTAAAATTTGTTACCTTTTCTTGAAGGTCCCTAAGTCGTATCGGTCCCGAAAAATCTCTGGTGGTAGTCGATTCCACAAGGAAGTTGTGCGAGGAAGAAAACTTCTTTTAAATCGCACAATGGTGGACCCCCTGTCATCCAGATGGTATGGATGGTATCGCGAATTATGTCGCGATGTGCGACGGTCTGCAGAAGATTATAATTATTATGTGCAGATGCGTGGGTTGCGGTGGTGCGGCGGCTGGAAGTGGTGCTGGCGCGCAGTTCGTGTGCGGCTCGGACAACCGCACGTACTCGTCGCTGTGCCGGCTCGACCTGCACAATTGCGTGCGGCGGCAAGCCAAGCCCGTGCGGCTCGCCTGCCGCGGCTTCTGCCCGTGCCGCGCCCTGCACTCCGCACCGCACATCGCCACGCACTCCGCTGCCACCAGGCGTTTTCGCGATGTAAGTTCTTAGTTATGTGTTTGGCTGCAGCGATCAGAGTGATTCCCGTTCAGGACATATACACTCAAGAACAAATTTAGAGGAACACAAAAAAGGTTTAAAAATATCTCCTGGCAACAAATATTAGTAAATGATATGTGTGGGAGAACGAAGCCCCTGTATCGGGTATAGAAAAAGAAAGAAAGAAAGTAAAGTAATGTTCAGCCTACATACGTCCCACTGCTGGGCACGGGCCTCCCCTCATTTCTGAGAGGGTTTTAGGGCAAGGAAGTGTCCGCCGTGCTGCTCCAATGCGTGTTGGCGAACTTCACATGTCTT
>DWHP01007184.1:0-11066 GCA_018247895.1 Parnassius honrathi
GGTGTTTTAATTTCAATTTATAATAGAACTTTTTATATAACTTTCTATTATCCTACAAAATGAAACAATGAATTTCTGTATTATTACTAATTATATTTATTTTATTACTTATATAGAAAGGCACTAGCTTTTATGAGATCACTGAAGACAACATATTTATAAAAATTAAAATAGAAAAACAACAAAAAATAGCCTTTTCTTCTTTGGAGTACCTCAATTACAGCATTGTAAACTATTTAGAAAAAAGAAAAAACACTAACTTTTTAGAACGCCTTTCGAACAAAAATCAGCCTTATATTCCCCACACTAAATTACATTTAACGCATGATGACTGTCATGTGCCTTTTGGTATATGAACATAGACTACGGATTTTTCTTTTTCTACTATTTGGTGCCTCTGTTGATTGAAGGTCAGTGCCGAAATTTGGCTGACTCAGACCTTAAACTTCATCGTGCTCTGAACCCAATATATTTGTGATTTTATTCTTGATGTTCGTCGGCATGTACGAATTTCCAGTCGGATTTTCAGCCATGGTTCTACAAGTTGAGAATGCATCTACTTCACAAAGTTACAAAGGTTCATTAGTTTTTGACCCTGTGTAGAGGCATTGTGGCAGTAACTTATGTAACTATTGATACAGGCTTTATTCATAATTCCATAGAAGACGCATATTGGCTAACGATTGGTTTTTCTTCTGCATGACATTACTGAGTACATTTGGTCAAATGTGTTTACACCACATTTTGTCTTATTATAGAATTCAATCAAGTGTGGCTTTTTTGTTTCTGGATTGACTAAGGCCTCCTCACCACAAGAAGGAAGCATGTAAACCATTTTCCAATTAAAAAACAAAACTAAAATACAATTAAAACTTTCACCAACCTTACCTTACTCGGACGTAATCAAATATTTCCTTAAGAAAGAGAGATGATTCGACTTAGAATATAAACAGTTTGTTTTATTAATTTTGTGCATAGCTTGTTTGTAATTTGTTCATGCTTTTCTTTTGTTCATGTATAGTATTGTTCGTGTATATCTTTTTCTTTCGCTCAAATCCAAACGGTTTTTTCGAAGCCACCGAAGGTATGCAATTGCTGATATGTCATACAATTTATATAACAGTAGTATGCCTTCTGTGTGCTTTGTTAAACACGTCCTCGACAGCACTGCATACGAAACTGAAGAGTGAAGACAAGTCAAGATTGGTGTATTTTTATAAAACTGCTGAAAAAAACTTGAGATAGCCCTAGTTCGGAGCCTTACCTTCGCCACTGAAGATACTACATATGGAGGTTTATCCAGGCCTAAGAAATTTTGGGCTGATTGTCAGGATATCCGTCGGATTTTAGAAATATTAGGCAAAAGAGTTAGAAATACAGTAGATATTTTACGTGACAGATGAAATATGTAATATGGATTGATCGCGTGAGCATATAAAACTCATAATTGACTTATTTTTCCTGCATTAGTTAATTACGTTTGCAACAAATTGGCTATGGAAATCAGGTGACTTGACGAAAAAGTTAGTATTATTTGTCATCAACTCTATGGTTCAATTTATTTACTGTACGAATTACAACATCATTATGCTGTCATTTTCTGTTAGTATTATTTGTCATGCCGGCCAATTTTAGCTGTAGAAACATTCGTTGATTCAGCAATATTCGCTGCAGCCTGACTTCAACACGTAAATATGAACGCTTCTCAACAATATTTGGGAGCGGTTAGTTTCAAAAATAAAGTTACTCCACACCCATTTATTAATTATTGAATCTAACGATCTGTAAATCCGACAATTGTCATTTATCTATGTCTAAAACGATTTAATTGAATTGTAAAATCGTTTATTAATGCATTTAATTGTAAATAGACATTTTCATACATTATTTAGTGTTTAGAACTTACTATTACACTTGATGAGAAATTTTACAAACTATTATCATTATACACCATCTTCCTCATTATTATTATCAGCCTATTGCAGTCCACTGATTTGAGAAAATAAAACCATTAATTTAAGAGTTGCACACTGATTTTTGTCTAGAAAAAAAATGGCATTTTTTTTTTGTATTTTCATTTGTTGTCAGGAAGATGCTGGTGCCATCGCTTTCATAATGTCAGTGTTTCAAATATTTAGATGTTGCTAACAGTTAATTAATAATTGGCATGTCGCCTCTAATTAGGTCAGGAAACCCCGATCTCGCCTTTGACGACTCTGAAAAAGCCGAATATCTTGCGGACAGTTTAGAGAGCCAATGCGGAGTACATTCTAGCGAGCCCATAGGCCACGCTCACCTTGCAGAGGTCCTAGCGGAGTTCGGGCGTAAGTCTACGCTACCACTCACGAGCAACCTATTTGAGCTTGTGACTGTCAATTAAGTCACAGAAGTAATTAAAAACCTTTAAAAGAAATCAGCACCTGGCCCTGACGGCATTAGCAACGGGATATTTAAATCACTCTTAGTGCTACTTGTTTGTCTTCTAGTGGGCAATTGCAACGCACTTCTCTCCATCTTGTCTTTCCCGGACACCTGAAAAAAAGCAGAAGTTAAAAGAATCCCGAAATTAGGAAAACCGCGCACCTTAGTCTCCAGCTACAGACCCATAAGTCTCCTCAGCACACAGGGGAAAGTATACGAACGACTCATAATAAATCGATTCCAAAAATTTGTTTGCGCTACCAAAATTCTTCCAGGCGCGCTTCGACAATTCGGCTTCAGACTCAAACTCTCGTGCACAAACCAATTACATCGCCTTACAGGACATTCGAAAAGGATTCAACCTCCCAAAAAGAAGTCGCAGGTCCACTAACACTGTCTCTACTCGTCTTCACAATCTTCACGAGTGACATTTCTAAAGATCCAGTAGTTAATACTGCTCTTTTCGCCGATGACACGGCACTCTTCGTGGCCCATCACAACAAAAGAATTCTCACTAAGTTGGTCAAAGCAGCCGTCAACCGCTTAGGTGATTGGTTCCGCTTATAGAGAATCGAAGTGAGTCCTGAGAAAAGTGTAGCAATATACATTCAAAGGACCCTTGAGATCTTAAGAAATCGATAGGTATGATCACCTTTTTCGGGCGCCAGATCTCCTGGTAATCAACGAGCAAAAATCGAGGGATCACCTTCGACCACGGCATGACCTTTGCGAAACAAATTCGGTCAGTACGCAATCACGCCGAATTTGTCACTAGTCGCCTCCATCCGCTAGTCAACAGACAGCAAGAGCAAAGTGTCCTTAAAACACAAGCTCCATCTTTACAAAGCTTGCGTAAGACCTGCCCAAAATATATTCATCCGCATAGCCACCGAAGCCCGGTGGTACCAGTTTGGACAGAGACTGTCAACTCCCGAAGATTTCTGAACATTTCAAGGAAATATCTCAGCGCTACTTTGAGAAGGCTGAAACACATCCCAAACCATTAGTGGTAAACGCAGCCAACTACGCCGTGACTTGAAATTATACGAAAAGTCTCCGGAGGCCCCGATACGTTTTAATTGAACTCCCTGTTCGGGTAAATTCCGACGGCTCAAATGTTGTTAGCCAGTCACACACGAAAACTACGCAATCACCTATTGCAACACAAGTAGTACATCGTATATGACGCAGCAAATCTGCTGACGAGTGCACCGCACTTCGTATACACACCGTACACCCGCATTCCTGGATTTCCGTATTTATATTTTGTACTGGGTAAATTTTATATTTAGTGTATTGGATACCTGTGTTTTATATGCTAATGTGCAGTTGAAAGTGAAATACAGGTTGCTTATATTATCTAACTGCGAGTTTAAGGCTATGGCCTTATTTATCCTTCCTTTGAAATTAAATAATTTGTCGCAATAAATGTTTTTGTGGTATCTGAAATAATGAAACATTATTTTGTTTTTGAATTATGATATAGGGCAATAAACAATACGTCATGATGAAATGACATCACAAGCGTAGTCACTCTTAATTGTTGTATACCGCAATGACATAAGCGCTAATTGTTAAGGATTTCAAAGGGAATATTTAAAAATAACTTTAGAAATAAATTTAAAACTACTTTCAAGGATATGCGTGGTGTTATTAACTCAAATTACTTTACCGAAACATTTGCAGTGTTGTTATAAATGTGATATACTAATAATAAATGATGATATCATCATCATCATCATTACAGCCCTTCACAAGTCCACTGCTGAACATAGGCTTCCCCCGAGGTATGCCACAAAGCACGGTCCTGAGTTACCTGCATTCATCAATTGTAATAAATTCTTTAAAATACTAGTCTTCTATTATAATGTAATTTTTATGTAGTGTCGTCATACAGACGGCGCTGCTGAAGAACGTGCCGAATATCAACTTTTATTAACCAGATTTTTCGGCTGGTTTCAATTGAGGTTGTTGCTCCAAGAGACGACGTTAGAGAATTCAACACCCCAGAGTGTCGAAGGGGCGCCAGAGGAATATTTGACCAGGAGATGAGGAGAAAAATCTTCCGTATACTAAATTATTTAAAAAAAAATTGGTTCCAAATCCGTGCGTCACTCGCGGCAACTATGGAAAGATTCCTCAATGAATAAATAAATAAATTTTCTAACGCTTACACTTATGTTTGAAATATGAGAATTAAATTTCGAAAAAGTTTTTTTTTTTAACATAAAATACGGCAAACGAGCATGCGTCTAAACTGATAGTAAGTGTTGACCGCTGCCAATTAACAATCGCAACACCAGTGTGCAGCGCGTGCGTTGCCGTCCATTTAAAAAGTAGTAAGCTCGTTTCTTGAATGTCCTTAAGCCGTATTGGTCTGGAAAAATCACCGGTAGTATATGATTGCTTAAACAAATCTTTAGATGAAGAAATTTGTATATCTTACAGTGATGGACCGCCAAGATGCATGGTATAGATAATATCGTGAGTTTAGCCACGATGCCGCGTACGCTCACGGAGTGTTAGGTAGTTCGTGTGTAAGGTAGGGCCTGCACAGTGGGGGATCCTCCATTACCAAGAGTGCTGGTACCCTCCTGGTGTCTTATTAAATTCCGAGTATCTTATTTAATTTCGCTACCATGTTAATGGGGGGGGGGGAGGTGCTTGGGCCTCCGGCTGTCTGTTCTTAGCACGCCAAACGCAGAAGAAAAGCTTCTACTGCACCTTATACTGTAGCAAAGCTGCCGCGTGGCCCTGTCACTGTGGCTGTCTACGGACTTAATAATTTTATCCTTTATTCTTTTTTAATTTTTTGGGTCGGTTATTACTTTTGATAGCTTAATTATTTGTCACAAAGAAATTTAAGATGAATATAAAGTGATTCTAATTGTATTTTATTAAGAGTGCGTGACAGATAATATTCTCTGGGAATGATGTGATCGCTGATAAGCTGTTTCTAAATAAAATATTAAATTGCAAGACGTTAAATTGTAAATAAATCATAAAAATGTTTATGTAATTGAAGTATTTCTACTTATTATCCGAAAATTTCTGTCATCTCGAGGAAAATCATTTCTGTCTTTTCGATAGAACTATGGGATCTGGACTTCACAAAATCTATGAATTTATATTGTACCGCTTCTTGAGAACAAATTTCATTGTAGGAAATTGTCCTAATTGTTGATTATTGAAAAAGTGATAATCAGTTAGGGATAGGTACGGAGAGTAGAGAGGATGACGTTTGGTTTCAAACTTGAGGTCTTTTAATATAAAACGGGTAGTCGAGTAGTGTATCATCATCATTATAGCCCTTCATAAGTCAACTGCTGAACATAAACCTGCATCCATCGACTTCCTGCATGTCTTATCAGATCGTCACTTCATCTAGTGGAGGGATGCCCTACACTTCACCTGCTGATATGAGACTGCCACTCGACATCATTTCTTCCCCGTCGGTTGTCGATTCTTCGAGCTATATGACCTGTGTATAATACTACTTCAGCTTACTTATCCCTTGGGCCGTATCGGTTACTCTGGTTCTACTGCAGATATCCTCGTTTTTAAGCCTATCATGTAGAGAAACCCCGAACAAAGTCTTGCCCACAGCCTGCTGAGTGACCTTGAGCTTCCTTATATAGCCAGCGGTAAAGGACCACGTCTCAGATCCATAGGTTATCTCTAACACGTACTGGTTGTACAATCTGCCCAGCCGAGTTGCATGCGTCAACAGACCTCTCGGTTGAAGTTGGACTTACCTAGCCGGAATACAGGTAAACATTGTCGTCAGCAACTTCGAGCTTAGTAACAACAACTACCGGCGTAAATGTGATATTGACGTTACATAGGACTTTCGTTTTGTCTATGTTCATCTTAAGAAAAACTTCAGCACAATTCGAGTAACGAGTCGAGATTGTTTCTCCAATATTTCCGCCACCACTGTTCGAAGTTCCGCATAATAAACATACGCTGTTGGTGACACATTGGATCTCAAAAAGCTTTGGTGAATTACACGATGAAGTATACACCAAACATTTCAATGGGTGAGTTTCATCTTAATGAACAAGCTTCTACACTCCTGAGGAACGTCAGGACGTCAACCACCTTAATGACCATGACCGGTGCTGTAAAGCACCTAAAACGTCAGGAATCAAAAAGTTAAAATTAAACGCGATAAAATCCATAAAATTTGTATCATCATACCGAAATACCGAATGCAAAAACTATTGAAAAAATACCATTAACATGTAATAAAATTTTGTATTTAGGATGCTATAATTTCTGTTTTATAAAAGTTAAACAGTATCGGCCCTTGGTTAAATTATTGGACGCGCCGCAAGCTTACTGTCTGTCCTTATCTTATATATACAATTCTGTGTTCGCGTACCTTTGCGGGTATGTCGTGGGTATATCGGTGCGTACCGATGCGGGTTGTCGTCCACTCTTGGACGAGCGTATGCGCATTTACAGCAAACGCATCACTGTCGTCGCACGCTTCAAGCAATACGCCTGAAACGCTTATGTTGTCTACATGTACGCAAATCACACGGTGTTTAATTCGTGAAATATTATCAACCAATTTACATATCGCTCCGCAAGATGCTGAACTCCTGATTCGCGTCGTCTTCTGTGGGATGCATCACCTTTTCCATCACCACGCCTCACGTGAGTTAAATGAAAATGTTATAAGAACGAAGTTACATGTGTTAGACTGAGTGATACCGCTAACAAGACGTATCCGCAGGCCCGCCAATTGCGCCAATATCACTGTATCACAGCTGTTCCAGTATAGAGCGCCGTTTCGCAGCCGAAAATTGTTGTTGAGCAGGCGTGGACTCTGTACTCGCAGTTATCCGCTGGTTCTTCAAACGTATCTATGTATTTAAATTGGATATCCCGTTACCAGGGCATGAGCTATCTTAAGCGAGTACCAGATAGTCCCCACTGAGTGGTTGCCCTGTGGGCCAAACTCTGCATATAGCAGATTTTTTCAGGTCATCTCTCACCGAGCCGCATATTTTTCGAAATTTGTGGCTTCAAGACCAGCATTTTTAATTTCTTTTGTGGCTAATTAGAGACAAACCGCGCAATTATAATTTGAAATGGCCACTACAATTAAACGGCAAATCCATACTGTAACCCCTAATATTAAGATAACTAAAAACTGGGTCAAGTCAACACAGCGCGTCAGTGATCAAGTTTCTAACGTTAGGTTCTTTATAGTTATATCAACTTTAAACGTTCATTGAGCAGCAGTAAATAACAATTTGAAATATTTATCGCGCGATAATTACAAATAAAGAATAAAGGGCTTGTATTGAATGGATCTCATAGAAAACTAGCTAGGAATTGATTTTTAATGTTAGGCTGTACAAGTTCACAAACTGACATAATTTCTCTTAAGATGACGTGACATTCGTCACACGTTATTGTACGACTCTAGTATACCTCAACAATTGATTTCGATATAATATTAGGATTACCAAAACTGGGGTTGATTCAATCAACAATTTATAGAATGCCGTATGATCTTACCGTTATATTCCGTAATTGGTTTTATTGGTATGTTTATTATCGAAAATTAAATAAGAAAATAAATTGTTATATAACAATTTATTGAGTAAAGCTGCCAACCCTACTACAGATATTATATTCTGCTATGTTATGATGATGTATCCCACTATAATGCCTACACGCTATATTTTTTTTAAATATAGGAGGCAAGACTACTATACTATTTTATTATGAGATGAGGCTCTTAGTGAAGCCTCGAAGAACAAAAGTGTTCCTCCAAATTATAAAATATATATTCGAAACATAGTTAACATCATCATTATATGTTTTCACAAGTCGACTGTTGAATACAGGCCTCTCCCAGGGTAAGCCACGATACAGGTCTCGAATCACCTGCATCCATCGACTTCCTGCACGTCTTGTCAAATCTTGTCAAGGTCGTCGTCACTTTATCGTTTGAAACACACTAGAAATTTCTTACATGTCTACAGGTATAACTTTAAAATTATTACATTTGAATTAAAAAGTTGGCATACTTAATGCTAATGTTATGGTAAATTCAGTTTACTATTAAATGCAAAAATAACAAAGACGCCGATATTTGGACCTATTAAAATAAGTTAGAGTAAAACAAGAGACCTACAAGAAGTGTTTATTTTGGCTTCAAAAGGCAAGTGAAGTCACGTAGTAAACCAATAACATCCATCTCTGGCGCAGCAACTTTTAGCCATTGTCAGTAATTGCGTACTATTTGTAAGTAGGTGGAGCGATAATATAATCTATATATAAAATAAATCTGTAAAAAGTCGTGCCTGTAATTTTAATAAACTTTTGGTAAATCCAAATCCAAAGGGCATCAAAATTGACGTATAAACTTTTTAAACTATTTTAAATACACAGAAGTTTTCACAAATAACCTTATTACTACTACTTCTAATTTTCCGAAAATTTCGTATAAAGTGTCAGTAAAAAAAGTTTGGAAAATCGAAAAGCGTAGAAAAAAATCGCAATCGACAATAGATTTTTTAATTTTACTATCTTATTAATATCGAGATTCCAAAAAATTTTATTATTGGTAATTGAAAAAACGTCTAACGGAATTATCTTAAAACGATCAGAAATCAACTTCAATATTACTTTAATTTATAAGTATTTTTACTAAGGCATTATTGTAGCCTTTTTTATATACCTGACTAACGTTTTTTTCTCATCAACTTTATTACATTTTCAAAAAGGTTTTCATCTAGGCATAACCAGTATTTTAATTTAGCTTTCACCAAAATACACCTTCAAGTCACTCTATAAATCCGAAAGTATAGATCTCTATTTACTGACAAAACCAAGCCAAACGCGACATATCTAATTCTACTCTTCGAGGAGTTCCAGTAGCAGATACCGAAGTACATCTTCAGACCACTCCATAAAGTCCAAGGCGTTTAAGTATATTTATATAATAAATTCTACTGGGACGTATAACTATATTTGTAAATAAATATATTGTAATAAAAATTTGTTATTATAAAAAAATAATGTCTTACTTGGTCAAGTATGTATCAAATTTAGTTTTTGAAATAGTTTGTATTTCTACCGCTAAAAAAACAAATGATATAGTAATACACTCACGAGGGCTGCCGAGCCCGAAGTGAGTCAAAGTGTATTTGTATTCATTGTACTCAGAAGACACAAGTTTGCGCGTTAACCACTAAAAAGAACACCTTAGTCGTATCTCCTCAGTTTCAAGGCACTCGCCTTGTTACCTTAGCCAGTATCAGAATCCTCAGCGTCAACATATCGAGCGACGTGCAGTTTCGTGGTCACTTGAAAGATAAGGCCAAATTGACCTCTAAAAAACTTGGCGTGCTCAGCAGAGCGGGATAGTATTCCACGCAGGCACACCGCTTGAAAATTTACAGGGTATAGGTTCGGATGCACATGACATAATATTCCCATCTTTGGGCTGGGGCTCTCCATTGCCAGCTACTTTCACTTGACCGCATCCAGCGCAGAGCGGCTAGAATCGTCGACTACCCAGTGCTTTCCGATCGCCTCGATTCACTGACGCTGCGAAGAGATGTTGCATCTCTTTGCATTTTCTTTCGTATATACCACGGCAGTGCTCTGAGGAATTGTTCGGATTAATTCCTGCCGCCAAATTTCACGAACGCACTACGCGGCAAACGTCCCGGTACCATTCACACCATCTGGATGCTTGGCAGTCCACCACCGTACGTTTCACTAGGAGTATATAGTAGAGGAGTATATAGTATATAGTAGAGTATAGAGATTTTTCTTCCGCGTACGACCTCTCTAGGGAATAATTTACCACCGGCGATTTTTCCGGACCGATACAACTTACGAACCGTCAAGAAAAAAGCTTACTCCTTTCTATAAGGCCGGCAACGCACATGCAGTTCCCCTGGTGTTGCAGTAGGTCATGGGCAGCGGTAGTCACTTAACATCAGGTGTGGTTCACCTGAAATATGCTCGTTTGCACTCTTTTCTACAAAAAGCTGTGCTCCGTTCTATTTACGTATCTCTAAAAGCAACCGACTGGTTTCGTAGTTACTTTTTTGGACGTCGTCAATGCATCCGTATTGAAGACACTTATTCCTCGTGGTGTTTTTTAGATGCAGGCGTTCCACAGGGTGGCGTGTTGTCTCCCCTCCTTTTTTCAATTTTCATACGCTCTATCACTTCAGGAATACCTATGCTATACCATCTTTATGCAGACGATCTCCAGATATATTCTCAAACAAGTACTGAAAATCTTCCATCCGCCGTGCTATCCACAAATCGTGATCTCGCAATTATTTCAGAATTTTGCATATCTTATGGAATTAAGGTTAACTCCAGTAAAACTGGCAAAAAAACAGGAAGGTAGCGGCAAACTACTACAAAAAATTACATGGCATACGCAGCATAAGCTGCCCTTTTTTGTTTTGAGAATTCTCTTATTACTTATAGTAAGGTTGTAAAAAATCTAGGGGTTCTAATTGACTGTACAATGTATTGGGCACCTTAAATTGAACAGATAAGTAAGAAAATGTACAGCATGTGGACTCATTTTACTGGAAACGAGGCATTCCATCTTAGTCCTCACGGGTGACAACGCATCTGCATTTTAATTCGTAATT